>CABHPP010137620.1:0-32704 GCA_902168425.1 Peromyscus attwateri | reverse complement strand
TATCTATCTATCTATCTATCTATCTATCTATCTATCTATCTATCTTTGCCTGTGTGTGTGCACGCACATGTGTGTATGGGCATGTACATGCATGCACATGCATGTATGCCCATGCAAGTGCATGTGTGTGTATATATGTATGTGGATGTGAAGGTCAGCAGTCAAATTCAAGTGTCATTCCTCATTAGCTGTCCAACTTGTTTTCTGATACAGTGGCTCTCGTTAGGATCTGGAGCTTGTCAATGAAAGTGGGATAGACGGCCAAAAAAGCCCCAGCAATTTGCCTGTCTTTGACTATCTAGTACGGGGATTACAGGTGTGTGCCACACCAAATTTTTTACATGGGTCCTGGTGATAGAACACAGGTTCTCATTCCTACATGTATGTATGTATGTATGTATGTATGTATGTATGTATGTGCACCATGTGTGTGCTTGGTAACTCCAGGTGTCATAAGACATTGGGTATCCTGGAACTGGAGTTAGAGATGTCTGTTAGCCTCTGTGTGAGTGCTGGGAGCTGAACTCCAGCTCTCTGCAAGAGCAGTGAGTTTTCTTAAGTGGTGGGCCATCTCCCCACCTCAAATGACATCTGAGATCCTTCAGCTTCTACAAATATGGGTGTTTTCTTTGCCTTAATGCCCATGAGATCTGAGCATGTAAGTTTCCACACACAATTTCTTCTTTATTGGAAAACATGAAAGCCGTGATGTCTTGTGCAACTATTAAGTGACCACAGAGTTATCCTGAGCTGATGGGTCAGCCAACTTTGAGTAGCTTCCATATTCTCTCAAAGCCTTCTCCAACACCACAACGTGGTTTATTGAAAAATTTATTATAAGTGTCTGATCACATTTCTTTAAGGATTATTTACTGAAGGATTTCAAGAATGTATGCACACCTGGGTTTTCTAACAACCATATCTGAATATCTGCCTTATCAGTTATCCATTATAGTTGACTTTGTTCATTTGACAAGTGTTTATTTTTTATGACAGAGCAAAAAAAAAAAGTGTATCGAATTCTGTACAAACAAGAAAAGCATATTAAAAGCATATATTGTCCTTCCCCCCACAGACTCTATATGTGGCCAAGGATTCAACAGCAAGGTATTTTGTTCATTGTTATAATAGAAAAATTATACAAAGGGGATTAGACTGAATATAACCCACTCATCCATCCTTGTGCTTGTTCTGTTTGTCAACTATGAACATTTCTCTTGAGATAAAAGTGGGAAACTAACACATCCTCCTCTGGACTCCATGAAAAGAGGCTGCAAACAATAACCAGTGTCCCTGGGCTCTAGTCCACCTAGCTTGTTACTTCCTTGTAGCATCCCCTGCACTGTCTCTTCAAATAAAGCCATTGCCTTTCCATTTGCGTGCACTTTTTAAATTCTTTGAATAAGGTGCAAGAAACTTGAAAACACCAGTCCAGACATGCTCATGCCCACTCATGTGCTCGCATGCATGTGCATGCGCATTCACACACACACACACACACACACACTCACACACACACACACACACACACCAAACTTGGTGACCCTAGCCAGGAGGTAAGATTAATCTCTTAAGAACTTTGAACTTGTAGGTGCACTAAATGTTTTCAAACACCTTCCTCTTACCAAGATCATCATTTCCCACTCCCTTTTTAAAATTCTGATCCCTGTGGCTGTGGCAGGAGGCTGCACTAACCAGTTTGATCAGATAGACCCCATTGCCCAGCCCATGAGAAAATGGGGGTGGCTGATGACGGAGAGCCTCTGGTGGCTGCTTCGGCTAGGATAAAGACAACTCTGAAGGGGGAAAAGACTGGCTCCCCACATGGAGTTCCGAACAAACACAACCAGTTCAGTGGCATCAGTGGCTGAAGTGGTTACGACATTGCGGACTTTCTCACACATTCCAATGCCAGCTCTGCTCTCTGGAGCAGAGCCAAACTTTGTTGTCACTTGAATTCCCCTTCTTCCCTCCAGTTCTTTTCCTTGTTCTGTACATGAGTCTGCTTTACAGAATGTCACACATTCTTAAAGGAAATAACAAATATAGCAGGTGGTCTTAGACAATGAGTGGTCTGGAGGAAAGGGAAGTCAGAAATCTTTGTGCGCACAAATAAAATGAAACAGTCACAGCTACCATGGTATATACCCAAAGCCATCCCATATCTGGAGCTGAGATGGGTAAGGAGGCTTCTGTTACCCTGTGTCTGGTGGTGGGAGGAGCCAAGCCACCCCTGCAGTGCAACTTCATCCTAAGAGACCTTAACTCTTACTCTCTTAACTCTTACCATCACATGCCTTGACACCTAGAACTATGTAGAGCTTCAGTTTACCCCAGCCCTTGCCTCCAAGACTGATTGTGGACACGTGAAATTGCACATAATCCCCCACACACACCTGTACTGTACCCACGCACTCAAACAGCACCTGACCTGAGCCCACTATTCCTACAAAGTTGGCCTTAGGCCATAGTTTTCCATCTCATCAGGCTTTAACACAGTCTGGAATGGCACTCCTTGCTCTTAAAGGTTACCATATAGTGTGGCCTAGTCCTATTTTCTGATCACTTTGGAGCACTTTATCATGAAGTAGCTTTACCTTTTAAATGGCATCTCTTGGCCAACTTATTTCTTCTTATTAAAGAAAGTGCAATGTTTTCTTAAAATACTTTTCATCATTAGGACATTGGCAAAAGAAGAATTTCACTATTTCCAAGGGAATTTTCTGCCCTGGCTGCCACCATCCTAACCCAATATCATGTTCATCCTCTACTTAGCATTTTGTCTTACATCTTCTCGGTTTCATTTCCTGGTTGATTGTAGGTTAAGTAAACTAAATTCTATCTAATAATGTCAGCCTTTTTCTTTTTCATTTGTTTCTTTTGTCTTTTTGAGATAAAGTATCACTATTTAGTCTAGCCAGGCCTTGAGCTCACAGCAATCCATATGGTTAAGCTTTATGAGTGCTTGGGATATGCACCACCATCCTCAGCTCACATTGGTAATTTAAAAAAAAAATGAGAAGGCTTGAAAAGGGGCAGAGGAAACCAGTGGTAGTCACTCACCTGCTTCAGTAAACATCCCTGCTTGATGATAACCCCTCTGAATTCTTCTCTCAGAATCACATCGTCATCACTGGAATTCTCTTCACAGAAGAATCCACTGTCTGGCTGTTGAGAAATGCACAGCAGGTTCTTGTAGGTCTCAATCATATTGCTACACCTATGTCCACACCCACTCTTACCAGTCACGATTCCTCCATGCCGCTGTGTGAACCATGGCAGGAAGCTTCCAGGTGACTCTGGGTTTGCTGTCTAAGCCTCCCCCATTTCTTTGCCCCTGGATCCTGCCCTTTTGTGTCTCCATTCAGGTGTGGTCTGGTCAATATCCTTTCATTTTCCATGATTCTCCAGGCCATATCCTAAGTCTGTCTCAGTCTTCTTTTACCAGGCATATTTCTCTCTTCAAAGTCCTCCTTTTCATGGGACTTCATGGCCACATGTTTGAAATCATAGTGACAACACCCTGATGCAAAACTCTGCACCCTGACTTGTCACTCAGCTCCAACTCTAGCCTGGAGAGAACCAAGAGTTTATGCATCACCTCGGCCCCTGAGGTTAGGATAATTAGAGACTTTCTGAGCTGTAAGAGAGTGACAAACCAGGAGGAGGAGCTGCTGTGGTGAGTTAATTTAGCACCCTTAATTTAAATGGCTATAAAAAGATAGAGCAAGGGTCTGAAGCATGAAAAAGTACTGGCAGTGGAACTCCCCAAAAAGTGAAATGAAACGCTGTCTGGAATGTACACCTCATTTGTATAAGAAGGATGGTTCTTTATGTAGCTTTCCCAACTTCTACATTCTGATCCAAAATAGAAACAAAACTGTCAAAATCCCCCTAGAAAACCACAGTTGCTGAAATTATCATGTGATCACAAGCTAGTCTCATGTTACGTATCATGCAGTTTAGCAATCTCAGTAGGCATAACACAAGAAGCATGCAAGGTTATGGGAGGAAGTGTACATAGAAGCACGGTGTGTATTTGATTGTACAGTTGAGCACAGACAGGCAGCTCATCACTTCTGTGATTTCATAGGCAGCCCTCTGAAAAGGACATCATACTAGGACTTGTGCCTTTGCCTTACCACTGCTGTGTTCCCTTTGTCTAGGACAACATGTGCCATGCAGAGACACACAATACACTTTTATAGATGAACTGATTGTTTAGAGTAAGAATAAAGGTAGTACAATTTCAAAGGTGAGTTTACAGAAAACTATTCAAGTAAACAATCGCTTCCTCTAGACTGTTCACTTGGAGAAGGCAGTATTTGAGGGGGCAGCTGTGAAGTCTAGAAAATGCTGGTGTAATAGAAGCTGTAGGGGCCTGTGTTTTCATAGCTTGTAGTATTTGTCCTTAAAATATTTATGTGTGTGTGCATGTGTGAGTTTCAATATGTATGCACATGTGCATACCATTGAATGGGTATGGAGGTCAAAGGACAACTTACAGGAAGTGGGTCCTTTTACCATGTAAATTCTGGGGATTGAACTCAGGTCATTGGGCTTGGCAGCAAGCACCTGTATCTTCTGAGCCACCTCAGCAGCTTGTTACTAACTTTTTGTCTCCAGTTGGCTTCTTCCCTAGCCTTCTCACCCCTCAGTTCTCCTTAGGATCTGACATTCTGTTTGCGTGTGTGGCTACAAACTGATATCCTCAGAAAATCTACCCTGGTCCTATGTTGGGAAAAACAAGTGGGTAGCTTTTTCTACTTACAAAGAAGTAGAAAGCATCGGGGTTGTCCAGGAAAGGGTTTTCAGCTATTCCATCGGCCGCGTTCTTAGACAGATCCCCAGCAGGCTGCAGGTACCCTTCGCTGAGCAGTGATGCGGCGATCATGAGGCCTTCCTGGCGATTCCGAACCAGCTTGTTAGAAACCAGCCAGTCAATGACACTGTTACCTGAATGAGAACATCAGTGGAAAGTTAACTCTTTCCCAAGTCACAAGTCACTGACTGCCAACCACAGACTGGCTCCAGTGCTCACCAGGGTCCATCTTGTCTCAGCTTCCCCGCTATTCCAAGAAGGAGAAGGAAGATTAGTGAGATGGATACTTAGAAACAAAAGGAATCGTGCAAAAGTTAGAGCAAACATGAAAGTTAGTAAGAAATACATAAACAAATCATTCTTATTAACTTACACATTTATTGAGCTTGTACAAAACACTAGCTGGGCAGTGGGCAGGTTCCCTAGCGAAAACGTAAGCATTAAAGTTACAGAATTCTGGATGACTGGATCAAATCAGAAAAGGATTTATAGAGAAAGTAACTGGGCTGAGACCTAAAATAGGAGGTGTTTGCAAGCATTTGAAATAGGAGCTGAGGGTCCAGCACAGGCAAGGATGCAGCAGTATGGACAAACTTACAAGCACATCACAGCCCATGAGAACAGAGCTGGGGCTGGTGAGAAAGTAAGAGGACTCCAGAGGAGGAGGAAGATGAGGAGCAGTGAGGAAAGTCTGGTGGCACATTAAGAAATCTGTCAAACCCAGGCATAATGGCACACACCTTTCATCCCAGCACTCGGGAGGCAGAAGCAGACAGATCTCTGTGAATTTGAGGCCAGCCTGGTCTACAAAGAGAGTTCCAGAACAGCTAGGGCTGTTGCACAGAGAAACCGAGAAAGAAAAGAAAGAAAGAAATCTGTCAATGAAGAGATACTGCAAATTTTAATTATCAAATAACATAACGGAGTGTGTGTCCTAACTTAAAATTTGATTACAATATTTGTGTGTATTGTCATGTATTTTAAAGAGTCTATCAGGGAACTTGAATAGTCATTTTATTTAACTTTTACCTCAAGAGAAAATAACACAGGGAATAAAATGAAGAAAACCTATCAGTTGGATTATCAGCTAAAAATGAAGCTTTGAACTCATAAAGTGTGTTCTTTACAAGTCCACCAGTGACAACCAACATAGCAGCCTGCTGGTCCTGGGTCACTGGAGCTGGAACATTGGGTATGGGACATCTGAAAGAGTCATGACCCCTTTCAGAGAATGATTCCTCCTTGAGTTTCACAAAGATTGTTTACCCACTTTTCTTCCTCTGTGAAGACAAGGATTTCAGCTTTCAGTCCTTACAACTCTACAAAAGAGGTAGCAGTTACTTATCCCATTTAAAAAATAAGAAATGTAAGACCCAAGAAGCTTCAATAGCCTTGGGCTGCAGTTGCATGTCCAGTTCCTGGACCTTTGTTGGTATGTTCTCACACTTGAGTCTGTGCTTCTTGGACTAGGTGTGCTGAAGTCTGAAATACCTCAATCGGGTTTCTCTGTCATGTGATAGTCAAGGTACTCCATTGCACTGAGTGCTTCCCTACTTTCTGCCTCTCACCTGACCCCACCAGACTCTCATGAAGGCTCCATTCATGAAGAGTTCTGGAATCCATTATGATGGTGCATGGGAAGGGCTTGAGTGTTAGTGAATACTCTGGGACTCAAGGATGCATTCAACAGAAAATAAGTCTGGGCTAGATCTGGTGACTGAGTCTCCATAGGAACACCTTATTCCTTTGGCCTGGGGCTGTCTCATAGCGACCCCAGCCCCACATCCTTAGGATCCTGCCTTACTTTTATCATCTCCGTAAGTAGCTTGATGGCGAGGCTTGGTCCTGACTTGATGCTAAAGGCCCTTTCCTCTTCCACTTCTTAACTCTGACCTAAGCCATTTTCATGGATTTTCTGTGGACCTAACATCTTCTTAGATGCTTACACTGTTATAATTCCTCCAAGTTGTATCCTTACGGCTTATCTTGTAACCATGCTGGGTGTCCGACACACTCCCAAGCTAACATCCCATTTGCTGTTTATAAGAGCATCAGCTCTTCCAGGCGGTCACTTCATTTCTCCAGATGCATATACTGCACATTTCTACCCATAACTCATCATCAGAAATCTTCCCCACAAACCACCTCTACTGTAGCATGAATCTTAGAGGATCTTATTAATAAAATCAAACCCGAGCCAGGTATTGGGGTGAATGCTGGAAGATCAGAGAGACAGAACAGGCCACAGCTTCCTCACCTTGCCATTTCCTCATATGATCCTATTTCCTCAAACTGGAAGCTTCTGAATCCTCATCCAAATAGATCTCAGCTGAACTCCTGCTCAAAAGCCTCAACGCTTAAACAGCCTAGTTCCTGGTCCTCACACCTTATATACCTTTCTGCTTTCTGCCATCACTTCCTGGGATTAAAGGCATGAGTCACCATGCCTGGCTGTTTCCAGTGTGGCTTTAAACTCACAGAGATCCAGATGGATCTCTGCCTCCCAAGTGATAGGATTAAAGGTGTGTGTGCCACCATTTTCTGGCCTCTATATCTAGTGGCTATTCTGTTCTCTGACCCCAGATAAGTTTATTAGGATGCACAATATTTTGGGGAACACAATATCACCACGCTCTACTTTGAGGTCTAACTGAGACACTGCCTCCTAATCACCTCAGCAGCTCTCAGTTCTTTCTTTTTCCAGAACTCATGGCATTGTTACATAAATATAACCTCTTTGATCAGAATAACTATTTGAAAGCTTAGCACTCAAAGTGCTTGGTATGTGTCAGGGACTATTCCACTACAAAACAACAAGCCTAGGAGGTAGGTGCACTGTGATTTCCCATAATGTCGACGGTAAAGCACAAAGGCAGTTATTTGGCCGGAGGTTTTGTGCTAGTAAGTTGCAGATGCAGAGTTTGAAAACCAGGCAACATGTTTCTATGAATGTGCTTTCACCTCTATACCACACTGCTCAAACAGATGATACTTACTAACTTACTGGGTACAGTGTCTGACACCCGCAACATTATCATTTAAATTTTCTACTACATATCTTAATTCTTGTTTACCATAGTGTGGTTGCAGCATATTAAACTGTTCCTATTCCTAATACCTTTTTTTTAACATAATGCCAAATATTGGAGAAAAGGGATGCTTGATTGACATAGCTGTGACTTCTGAAGTCTTATCTTGAACAAAAACAAAGGCTTTTCTACCCTGGTTTCTGTTTCTACACAGGCAGAATTTTGATCTCTTGTTCACCGGTCTACATTTTGCAATCCTGTGTCCCTACTATGTGCCATACCCCACTGCACACAGATAGGTGTGGGAGAACACCCCCATTCCCTCCTCGGTTGCCCACTCTGGGAATGCAAGTCATTTTACCTGTGAAGCAGTGATTAAAAACCTTCTTGTCCTTCTCCAGATTCAGCTCCTTTATTCCCTTTTCAGTGTCTTTCATAGACAGATACAAAGCCCTGCACAGAGATAAAAGCAGAGGTGGGCAAGAAGCATTTAGAATGGTGATCCACCTTAGAGAGACCTCCAGGAGCTACGCTTCCCCACCCCTTAGAGTAGCCATAAGCCTAATCTCTCTGCCAGACCAGCAGGAGTTAAAGGGTGGTGTTCTAACTTATACAATCACATGGTCTGTAAAGCATTTAGCAGATGCACTTAATATCTCTTAAATTCATTTATCTCTTTGTTGATTTAATCCTGGTGCCTAAGATGGAGAGTTGCCTTGTTATGTGTCAAAGGTTAAGAGTTCACAGGGCCAGTTTTGCAAGAACAAAGATCTTTAAAGTCCCTGCAATCATGTGGATCTGTCATGTCCTGCAAATGCCCATGCCTTAAAGGCTTGTGCCCCCAACTTGGTATTGTTCAGAGGTAGTTGAAGCTTCAAGAAATGTAGCCAGGAAGGGGGTGGCTTTTTTAGTAAAGTGCTTGCCAGGGAAGCGTGAGGACCTGAGTTCAGATCCCCAGCACCCACAGGAAAGGCAGGACACAGTTGCTTACAGTCCCAGCACTGTGGGGGTGGAGACAGGAGGATCCTGCAGCAGGCTGGCCAGCTAATCTCACCAAGTCAGTGGGCTGCAGGTTCAGTGAGAGACCTTGTCTCAAAAAGTGAGGTGGAGAGAAATGAGGAAGAGATCTGAAGTCAGCCTCCAGTCTCCATATGCACCTATGCATGGACCCACATACGGGTGCACACGCGTATACACACACACACACACACACACACACACACAAGCAAGTGAGTGAGAGAGTTTTTCAAGTCATTGTGGACATGCCCTTGAAGGAGATTTGGGAATACAAGTTCCTTCTTTCATATCCCAACCACAAAGTGAACAGATATGCTATATTATACATGTCTGCTATGATGTGCTGCCCCCAAACACTGCTATGGGACTAAAATTAATAGGTCAAACTAAGCACTCAGAGCCACAATAGATCCCCTTTTTTAACTCGATTCTTCTAGATATTTGTTAAAGCAGTGCAAAGATAACACAGTCTCCCAATTCTTACAAAGTTTTCAGGAGGCCATTTGCTACAGATAATTGCCTTCAAGAAAGTGATTTTTGTTTCTAAGCTTATCTTTTTTTCTGAAAATGATAAGGTAAAATAGTGAGCTCTTACTTTGGGCCCTGGAATAATGAACTAAAAATAGCCTCGTCAGAATAGTTCTGTCTCTGTGCTTCTTTGTAGTTTGAGCATCATTCCCACTCAGTTCTGACATCTCCAGTCAGGAATATGGTCATATGATGTCTGAAGCCCGCAGCTATGGCTAGACCAGATTTCTTCTCTTGGGGTCTTACCCAAGTGAGAGAAGTTCTAGTTCACAATTCCATTCCCTACATTAGTTGTACAAAAAGTATGTCTCTCATCCCCTCTCAGAGAGTGCTCTCAACCTCCCCCATGTCAACTGAATTCTTGTCAGACATATTAAGCAGCCAACATGGTATTCCTTCTAATGAGTCTTTTGCTTAACACAAAAGGCAAATCTGCCAAAAAGAATGACAGTCCTGGAGAAAAACACTTAGGATTGGAGCAGAGGTAAAGAACACTAGAAACAACCCCATTCCCAGTCCCTATCAGGGTCTGGGATTACCTGCTGTTCCCTGGCCACCTTTATATTACAAATGTCACCTGCATTCCAAGTCATCAATAGCGCACCTTAGAGGTCATTCATCAAGTCACCACACCAATGGCTTCCATCCAGGATGAGTGTGCACCCTGCCTGGCCCTGCCTGACTGGGAGTAAAAGCATGAATCTGAACTTGAACCTTGGTCTGCTTGGATGCATGGTCCCTGCTTTTTCCTTTCTACCTACAAATCCTGAAAAGCTCTTTCAGGACCAACTTTAGATGGCTACTTCATAGATAAAACAATCGCTCTATTGCCCTCTCACTTTTCTTCATCCTCTCTCTCCTCTTCCTCTATGCCATTCTCTCCCCTCTTTCCTCCCTCTCTCTTATCTCTCCTCCATTCTTTCTCTCACATTTTTGTCTTCTCTCTCTCCTCTCTTCTTTCTCACCTCTGTCTCTCTTCTCTCCTCTCCATACACCACAAGCCTTTCTCCTCAGCTACGAGGCATTGGAGATGCTGTCATCAAAGACGCCCAAAGCAAGCTTTGAAGCAGTATTTGTCAGATCAAAGAGGAAAGGAAAATCAAAGGATGGAGGGAGGCAAACTCAGAAAATTACCCCAAGTCAACAGTTTCTGGCAGACGAATGGACCTCCTTGTGGATTTTCTTGCAAACTTCTGGCCTCCTTCAATGCATTTGATGGCTTTTTTGATGTCCCGAACCCAAGCATCTCTCTCCTCCAGGAAGGCTGCCTGGAAGAAGTGGTCCTGCTGTTTGGTTGTAGTGATCTTCAATACAAACTGAAAATCAAAAGCTATCCCATTAGAAATGACCCCTTTTAAGGCCCCCTGTGGAACAAAGCAGTTGATATAAACTTGTTCCAACAAAGAGAGTCCAACGCCAGAGTAAAATATGGATGTTGACAAGAGGGGACACTTGTTCAGAACACACTGCTAAAATGCAGATAGACTTTAAAGTCAGCAGGTGGCACAGCTAGGCCCATAAGCTGAGCCTTGAGGATGGAGAGAGGAGGAAAGAGCTAGGAGAGGTAGAATATGGAAAGGGCATTCAAAGTCAGCAGGTGACGCAATGGTCATTGTGACTAGGGATGTCAACTCACCATCCTTTTGCCAAAGTCCTGACAGGGGCTGGTGAGGGTACTTCCTTTCAGGGGGATCATTCCCTTGGGGCTATTGTCGCTTTTCTTCTTATAAAACTCAATTCCGTCTTCTAGCAGTACAACCCACATGGGTTTCCAGGTGCTAAACATGCTTCCCTGTAACGTCAAGACAGAGATGAGAAGCTGGGGTAGACAGGATGACTTGTGACCTGTATTTTCCAATTAACAGAACAGATTCATACTTTCTTGGAGTTGACTTTTAAAGTGTTTTCTGACAATCTCTGTTGACTCAACATAAATCCTCCCAAAGTGATGACTTCTTGGGACACCATTATATGTCTTACCTGTTTCTGTTTGCTTGAGTTGGTCATATTCTCTGAATGCCCTATTCAAACTCAGCCTCTCTTAGACCTCTCCCCCCTCTCCATCCTCAAGGCTCAGTTTATGGGCCTCGCAGGTAAAGGCTTTCCAAGCTGCACTTTGTGGCCTTGATCTGAATGTCACCTCCCCTTTTTCTCACTGACTGTCCTTTGTATCCTAAAACTTTGCTGTATGCCTCCTTTAGAGTCAGTGCAGGTTAGCTTTCTGCTGCTGTGATAAAACACTACCCCAGAGCAACCTGGTGATGGACCCACATACCATGGTTTGTTTCAGCTTATAGTTTACAATCCATCATGGAGAAAAGTCAGGACAGGGGCTCAAGGGAAGAGCCTGGAGGCAGGAATTGAAGCAGAGACCATGGACGAATGCTGACTATTGGCTTGCTTTCCCTGGAATGTTCTGCTACCTTTCCGCCCATCCACCTTTCCAGACTGAGCCCTTCTATATGAGTTACCCACAGGCCAGTCTGATGGAGGCAGTTCCTCAGTTGAGATCCCCTTTCCCCAGATATGTCTAGATTTGTGTCAAGTTGACAAAATCTAGCCAGCACCTTCAGTTAAATTGCTATAGTGTGGTTGTCTTTCCTTGCCAGAAATTGGCATTAGGTCCTTTCATTCATTCATATTATTGAGCACATAGCTCATATGCATTAAAATGATGACAAAGAAGACTATTTTCTAAGTTTCCAAATGCTAGTATCTAATATACTTTACTGAGAGATATGACTAGTTCTTCTTATTGTCTACCTTGTCACCCAGAGCCTTTACCTTCTACTGCCCTTAACCTAAAAAACCACATTCTCACCATACTGCTATGAATAGGAACTGTCAGCACACTTTCCTGTTTTATTTTTAAATTTGTGTGAGTGTGTGTGAGTGTGAGTGTGCTCAAGCAGTGTCACAGTGTATGCATAGTGGTTAGAGGACAACTTGTGAGGATTAGTTGTCTCAAAAATAAAAATAAAAACCTTTTCAACAAAGTATTTATGATCGCATTTTTTTCTCTCCACAAGGTAGGCAGATAAATTCTCAATGATAAGGTTTGTGAGATGGTTCAGCCAATAGAAGTTCTTGCTGACAACCCCGATAACCAGAATTAAACCCGTGGAAGAAGGAGGAAACCAACCGACGACCGACTACTGCTTGATTGGGCTTAAGGTACACTCTGTAGGAGTAAAGGCATGTCTGGTACTGTAAACCTGACCAAGAACCAATGGTTGGGGTGTTCTCAGGTTCTGTGGGATAATGCTTTTATACACTGGTTTAATAAAACGCTGATTGGCCAGTAGTCAGGCGGGATGTATAGGTGGGATAAGCAGACAAGGAGAATTCTGGGAAGAGGAAGGCTGAGTGAGGAGACGCCAGCCTGCTGTCCAGAGAGCAGTATGTAATGGCACACAGGTAAAGCCATGGAACATGTGGCAACATATAGATTAACAAAATGGGCTGAGTTTAAGTGTAAGAGCTAGTCAGTGATATGCCTGAGCTAATGGCCAAGCAGTTTTAATTAATATAAGCCTCTGTGTGTTTACTTGGGGGATATGAGTGGGAGAGAATTTGTCCTGTCCAAGCCAGGCGGGACCAGGAAAACTTTTAGCTACACGCAGGCTCCAGAGTTGAACCTCCTGCTGTTAGTCCACTAAACAGACTAAGTACCAAAGTGCCTCTAAATTTGTCTCTCTCTTCCTGTAGATCAGGGAAGCTCTCAGACCTCATCAGAGGAGTTTTTTGTGCAGTGGACGGTGGTTAATAAAAAACACAGACCTGGTTAAAGTGCAGAGAGCACATGACAGTGGGTGCTCAGCCACAAATGGAAAATCTGTATCACACCCTCTACCCAAGGCTTCAGGGACCACAATAGAAAAGGGGGTGGAAAGATGATAAGAACCTGAGGTCAGGGAGGACCAGAGGCAAACAGTATCCTCTAATACATTACAGGGACATTGAACTCATGAACTCAACAGCTGTGGTTGCCTGTGTAAGACCCTTAAGAGATCAAGCCAGTCACCATTCTAGCACACAGTGGGAAGAGTTCACAAGCCTCCACCCCTGACTGGGGAGCTATAGACACTCTGTGACTTCTCTGGAAGGACTAGTCATCTTTCGTTAAGGGTGTGGACCCTGATGAATGAACCACACTCTGGTGGATGGCTCCACATCTGGAAGTAAATGGGTAGCATGAATTAGAGTTAATGGGTAACAACAAAAAAAAGGACAGGAAGCTGTAGAGAACAGGCAAGGATGTAAATACAGGTCTGGGAGGTGTTAAGGGGAGGCGTAGGGTTGGATAGAATGAATACACACTGTATGAAGTTGTCAAAGGTTTAATAAAATTATATTTTTAAATTAACCATGTGCTAGGCCAAGGAAGTTCTTTCTGGTCTCTATGCTCAGACAGTTGGGAAAGGAAGGGGATAAGTTCTTGGCCTGTATCCTTTGACTCACGGTGACACCCTGCTCTAACTACCACAAATAGAATTATCAACCAGTTCCCAGCAGATCCTTCTGTGAATCATGACACAAAGGCCTCATATAGGGGTCCAGTTGTTAAAAGGAAAAGTACTTATGCAAAGAGGATAAATGCTTATAGGGCTGTCATTTTGCTTGTTTGAACACTTCCTTTATTCTAGTCCTAAAATAATTTTTTCTGCTAACATGCACTATCTTTTTCCACCCTGGAAGTAAAACTGACCAGACTAACAATGACTAGCCTTTTCCAAAAATGAACATGACTTGACAATACATGAAATAATCTTGATTAAATTCTTTCCTGGTTTACAACTTCAATTATTCTAATTTACAATCCATATATCCGGCAAACTAATAAGTAAAAGCAGTCCTATTTTTAAATGGACAAGAGAACTAAATGGGTGTATCATTCAAGAAGACATCCAAAATCCTACAAAAAAAAAAAAAAAAGTGTTCGACATCATTATTCATTAGGGGACCAGAGATTCCGCCTGCCACATTTTACTGTGTATTCAGTAAAATGCCTAACATTTAAAAAGGATAAGAAGATCCTCACCGGGCCTGGAGGTGGGAAAGCTGGAATGTACGCGTGGTGCCCATAGACAATGTCTGGCTGCTCGTGTGAAAGCTAACGCGGGGTCATTATGACAAAGAGGAGGCAAGGGCTTTGAACAAAGAGAGCTCTGTTGCCCTCCAAGCTTAAAAGTGGTATGGTGAATTATGGTGGTGGGACTTAGGGTAGCTTCTCTGTCCTTTATGGGAATTGCTACAAGCTACCAGTTTGTCACTCAGACAGCCTACTACAGCACTTACTCTTCCCCCCACCCCACCCCCGGAGCTGGGGACCGAACCCAGAGCCTTGCGCTTGCTAGGCAAGTGCTCTACCGCTGAGCTAAATCCCCAACCCCTATAGCACCTACTCTTGTTGATGCCTATATAGTTCCCTTTCTGTCCTCAATCTTCTGTTCACCCAAAAATAAACCTGAGGGAGAAGTAGCTTGTCCTAGTACACTTGCCCAGTTTTAACAAGGAATTGAGACTAGAATCCTGGTCTCTTAACTCCTTGTTACCTCTTTCTCCTCCCCTCGGATGCTTCTTCATTTTGGTTCTTGAGTAACTTTGAGTGATTTCAGGATCTGGATCAATTTCTCAGAACAACTTAATGATAGGTAGGTAGGTAGGTATGTGGATGGATACATAGACCGATACATATATACATACATACATACATACATACATACATACATACATACATAGAATTCTTCCAAAATGATGTCTGGGTTTTTTTTATTGTTTTCAGGTTTTGGAATACATATAATATATTTTGATAATGGAACCCAATCCTAAACATGGAATTCATTTGTGTGCCATATACACCTTATGCATACAGCTAAATGGTAATTCCATGTAATATTTTAAGCATTTTGTGCATAAAACAAAGTCTCTCACAATAGGTAGATTTTTAGGTTATGAGTCACATTTAGAGTTCCCAGTGAGAAACTGGTCATCCTCATAGCACCTGGTATAATGTATCTTAGTGCATTACATGACACCAAAAGAAGTTATAAAGGATGAGACGTGATCATATTTCAAATGAATTTTTGTATACTTTTGAAATACTTATAGAAACTAAAAACAAATTGAAAGTGCATATTCATAATATACCATCATTGAGCTAAAGGTTAATGTCCTTAACATGAACTATTAAAACTCATTAGAATTAATAATGATATATACACACACTCAAGTTTTTTAAATAGAGAATAATATGGACAATTGATTTTCAAAAGAATTACGTAGGGCTCAGTAAACAGCGTGGACTTTAATAGCAACCCAAGGACTGCAGACTGAAATTAGGTAAGATAATCTTTTCTACTATGATTTTTTTAAGATTTGTAAAATATATTGGTGAAGAGTTGGGATGTGAAACCAAAGGAGCTCTGAGTCAGAAGTTTGATGTCATTTGTCAAAGACAGCACCCTTGCCGTAAGCTGTAGAGATGTGCAGGCCCTAAGGTGAAGAGGGGTGTCTTCTTTTTAAATGTGCAGAGAATATTTCTAAGCCATATTTTGCTAGGCCAACTTAAGATGTAAATATAATGTCTCTAAGATATTATGTCTGTGGTGACTGCAGGCCCTGAGCTGGTCTGTCTCACACCCAACACTTGCTAGAAATACTACTTAAGCACATTTATTTTTAAGCCTCATTTTCTACATCTGAAAAATTGGAGATAATAATATCTACATCCTAGTGGTTGTTTGGAGATTAAATAAAGCTACCCGTGTACATTGCTGGACATGATATATGGCATCTAGAAACTACTGCTTAAATACTGCCAATTCTGTTGCACAATTTACAAAGACAAGCCAAAGACCCAGCCTAGGTGTCCTTCACCAGCTGTATGAATAAAGACACATACACAGTTTTACAAAGGTGTAATAAAAATGAAATTATGACATCTGCAAGAAAGTGGATACAGCTAGAAATTATTATGTTACATGAAGTAAGCTAGACCCAAAAAGCATCATGTGGTACCTAGATTTAAAGTTATATATGTGTGTATATGAATATGTGTGTGTGTGTGTGTGTGTGTGTGTGTGTGTGTGTGTGTGTGTATTGTGAAACTAGAAAATAGACTGTGAGAAGGAGGAAGAGATTACACCACAGTTGGGAAATAAAGAGGGTAAGATAAGCAGAAGGGTGACCAGCTGGCGACAAAGGGAACCAGCTGGAAGGTGTGAGAGGGCATGGGGGAGGAGATGGTGGAGGAAATGAATAGGAGCAAAGTGTAATGACTCATATGTATGAACGCCACTCATATGTCATTTCTCTGTTTGCTAGACTTAAAAAATCCATTTAAAAATACCTGAGCATGGAGTATTCATTAGTCTTGGGCTATGTATAACTAGGTAAATAAGCTTTAAATCACCAAAATAATGAAATAATGAAAATAGAAAGTCAAGGAAGGTTTCTAGGGCTGGAGAGATGGATCAGTGGTCAGGAGCACTAGCTGCTCTTCCAGAGGACTTTCTGAACACTGCAAAGTGAATGAATATGTCCCTGCTTTGAAAACAAAATGATGGCCATGGCAAAATCTATCTCTGATACCAGGGGAACAACTTCAAAGCTCATGTCCTACTTACAGTGATTAACCATAGAAAAGACAATGGGATTTGAAAACTACATTAAAATGGATTGCAGTTAAGTATTTCAAGAAATATAATTGAGTAGAAAAAAAACAATGTAACAAAATATTAAAATAACTTTAAGAAAAAGAAAGAAAAATGAGCTGTCATTAAGTCCTAAGTCCTGTCATACATTGGAAAGATGGTTAAGTTCTTAAAATATCCTTTTGTAAATGTGTAGAGAATATTTCTAAACCCCATTTTTCTAGGCAAACTTAATAAGTAAATTGACAAGGCTAATTTTAGAATTGTTTCCTATAGCTACATTTATCAGCCAGTCCATAAATGGGTCGCAGGAGGGACGAGGTTCTCAGAATGAAAATGAAGTCATGTTGACATGGTGGAACTTGCCTGTAATCCCGGCTGAAGCAGGAAGCTAACAATTTTGAGGGCAGACTGGACTTCATCATGAGCTCCTGTCTCAGTGACAACAACAAAACTGTGCCAGCCCTTCGAGACTAAAGCTGAGAGGCTACAGAGATAGTTATTATGTGTGCTCACCTGACACTAATGTCTTCTTACTTTGGTCCTACTTATGTTCCATTTATCATATTTGTTTCAGCTACAGGCATATTTCAGGAATTTTCACACCAACTTAATCATATCATCCCCTCAATCACTCAAAACTGAGATACAAAAACAGAGAGGAATCATAACTAACACTGCAGGAAAGAATACTTTATACACAGATTTCCCCTACCCTTGGCTATCAGAAAGCTGCCCTCCAGCAATTAGGATTTCCTCAGGCATCATGTGCTGGCCACGGGGTAGGGGAGTGGGGGAGGGCTGATGCTCCTGTGCCAGCTCAAGGAGAAACTTGCCACCCTAGAAGAGAGTTCACACAGTTCTGACAACTTACCAGGCCATCTTCCAGGACCTCCTGGAGCCCAGATAATGATGGGCAGTGATGGGCAGGGTCAGCAATGCTGCTTAATTGTGTATACTTTCCTGTTTATACCGACACCTCATATCACTTCATGTAAAGAGACTGGGCTGTCCCTCTTCCCAGTGTGCCACATTGAATGCATCTCTTTGCCCTGCTTTTCACAAGCATAGACTAATTGTGCAAATTCTATGCTTCTCGGGTATCTTGGGGACAGATGCCTCATTCAGGGACCAGGACAGCTACAAAGTAACTGGGGCCAGTTCACAAGAGGATTCCATGGTGGCACTGTCTCTCCAGGAGAGCTGTTGGAGAAACCGAATAGTTTTTAGACCCAGAAGAGACAGGCAAAATGGATAAGTATTTTTGCTCAAAGGTGTTTAATTTAATTTTTTTATTTTTGTTGTTGTTGTTGTTGTTGTTGTTGTTGGGAGTGGTTGGTTAGGGTTTGAGTTTTAGCTTTGTTTTTTTGAGACAGTGAAGGCTGGCCTCACTATGTGGCTGAGTGTGACCTTGAACTTATCGTTGTCCTTTCTCCATCCCCACCTCCATTGCTCAAGCTAGCCTTGAACCTGTGGCAATGCTCCTGCCTCAGCCTCTTGAGTACTAGGATTATAGGCATGAGATACCACACTCAGCTTCCAGATTACTTGGAAGTTCCCCTAGGTAGAAGTTTCAGAGAACATTTTTATTTGCATCAATCAAAGGAAAATATTAAACTTGTGAGCTCTCTGACGAGAGAAGTACTGAATATTAACGTATTAATAAAAATATATGGCACAAATGAGAAACTCGATTTCATGTTTCACAGCCCTTTTTACCCTGATTTCTACACATTTTTTTTCTGTAGCACTGCTAATCCTTTAGACTTATATTACCAGGTCTCGCTGGCAACCCTGATCCTCTCCCTTAAATGCAAAAGTAGTAGTCACTGCTGCAAACATGTGTTACGTGATCATGGAAGGACCGCCTTAGCTGAGTCCTCTTCCCCTTTTTTGAATACCTTAAATGTTACTGCAGTATGGAACCCTGATTCTCTGGTCTCTTTTAAGTCTATTTTTTTAAGTCTATTTTATTTTTTAAGCCTATATGTTAAATCTATTTTAAGCACATTTCTTCCATGAGAAAAGTTCAGTCCAGAAATGACAGAACATTTCTTATGTTTTAACATGACCTGGATGCTGAGAGTATAGAAATGAACACAATGGCATGTCCATTGTCAAACAGCTCAGGATCTAACAGAGGGGAGGGTAACCTCTTGTTCAGCATGTCCATCTGCATTGACAGAAGCCAGGACTGGAGGCTCGGTGCCGAGGTAAGCGGACTGTTGTGTTCAGGGCCCTCCCAGACACTTCCCAAAATGAAGACCTCTCTAACTTCCCCTTTCCTTTAAACTTCTCATTTTATAGGTCGACGCAGAGCTCAAGCTCAAAGAATTCTATTATGACCAAAACTAAGTAAGAACTGTGCGTCATTATGCTACTCCCACATACTGAGGGGCCATTTCGTTTTAAGTGAGGCTATATTAAATCAGTCTTTCACTTCTGTTGCATCATAAATTATATCATCCACATTCCTGCTTGTACAACTTCTTGGAGACTTGTTTTACATGTCAGACCCTTTGGAAGCAAGGGGACAAGCCTATCCAGTGATACATTTTTATATGAATACATTCTATGAGACTGAACTTTCTCTGACAAAGGCACATTCAATAAGCCGTACAGAAGGGCAGTGCACTTAACAGCCTGATTTCCTGAACTTCAGGTCTGTTCTCACATTTCACCTTTGTCTTTCCCAGGCTCTGAGACCGTAAACAAACTATTCATTTTTTTCTAAGCATCAGTACCTACTTCTCCTTATAAACACTGAATGATATGATACACTTAAAAGTGATTAGCACACTGTTAGCTTGTAGCAGGGCCTCAGAAATGGCCACAACACAGACAGGTCAGAGCCCAATTTTGTAAGCAATACCATCTGAATGATTCTGGCCTGACAGCGTCCCAGGGCCCGTCTATCAGAGAAAAGAATTCTTTGAAAAAGGTCAGTGCAGTTTCAACCTATGAGGACCACATGAAAACTGGTTATGGTGGTGAATCACAGCACTGGGTTATACCCGTGCCGTAAAGACCTTCTGCCTCTCTGTACCTCAACTTCCTCATCTGCAAAGAATGGATAATTGTATCCATTCCCTAGGGTTATCCTCGGAATAGTCTATAAAGCACTAATGCAACAAATGCTAGAACTGTCCCTAACGTTGTGAGCACAAATGTTAACTACCGCCAGCAGGGAATGCAAGCTTCTAGGGATCATTTCATTCTGTTCAGAAGACAACATGGCCGCAGGAAAGAATCCTGGGACAAAATCCTCAGTCTGTTCTGTTCTCTTTATCCCAGACTTGCCCACTTCTGGTTCATTTACTTAGTTACTTATTCTTTAACAATGTCATACATATAATGTACTTTGATCAACACCTCTTCCCCAGTCAGCCTCTCTTATCTCCCTTCTACCCGCAACAAACCCCTCTTCCCAACACAAGCTCAACACTGGACTCAACAACATACACCTTCTGCCATAAGTCTCTGGAAACTCATCCCTGGCCCCTGGCCCCCTGGCCTTGTATTTCTCACCACCCTGATTTCTGTGCTGTCTATCAACAAGTCTAAGCTGCTGTTTGAGTCTGTCCTTAAGTACCTTGTGATTGCTGGGCTGTTGTCATGGAAACTAGGTTTGAGCAATGAGAGACATAGCATGAGGAATTTTCTCTTGTTTTAAAGCTATGGTTATAAGAACATTCAATTCATAGGTAATCAAGAATAATCAAACTCGTTATTTCTCAAAAACTAATCTCCTAATCAGAAAGAAAAAGAGCTGAAGTTACTCAACACAGTGTTATTTGCAATAAACCTGTGACTTTCAGAGCATTATGGGGTCATAGATGGGGCTTTGCTATTAGGCAAGCCTGGGTTTGAACCCCAGGTCATCCTCTTACGGCTGTCTGATAATGAGCAAGTTACCTACTCTCTGTGAGGTTTTGGGGTTGAAGAGAGATCACGTTGGTGTATCCACAGGGCCACAGACGCTCCTGAAAATACTCCCAAGTGACAAACGTGGCAGCGAGGAATGCTATTTAGGATGAAGGATTGAAAAGTGATAGTCACATTCTTCTCTCCCCTGCTTAACCGTCCTCTCTATTTAAGGATCTCAGCCGAGAGGCAAAAGAGGAAACACAAATTGTGAAATGCGGACAGTTATCTCTAACAGAACAAAGAGAGAAACATGGGCTCATGAGATGGCTCAGTAGGAAACGCACTTGCTGCCAAGCCTGATGACTTGAGTCTAATCTCCAGGAACCACACGGTGGAAGGAGAAAACCGATCTCTGCAAGTTGTCCACTGACCTCAGCACACACACACTGTGTCACAAGCCTGTATACACAGAGAGAGAGAGAGAGAGAGAGAGAGAGAGAGACACAGAGACAGAGACACAGAGACAGAGACACAGAGACAGAGACACAGAGACAGAGGGGAAGAGAGAAGGGGGACAGAGAAGAGACATGTTACAATCTATACCATTAGCCATCAACCCTAAGACTTGACAAAATTCCTACACCAGCATTTTCCAATGTTATATTTTTTCCAACCATAATATCCTAACTCAAAAATAATTATTGCGCCAGGTGGTGGTGGTGGTGCATGCCTTTAATCCCAGCACTCGGGAGGCAGAGCCAGGCAGATCTCTGTGTAGTTTTGGTGCCTGTCCTGGATCTTGCTCTGTAGACCAGGCTGGCCTTGAAGACAAGGCCCTGTCTCGAAAACAACAACAACAAAATATTGCATAAGACATAGGAGAAATGCATGTTTAATTCCTACCCTGGAGTCTTCAACTGAATAGGACAATGAAGCAAAGAGCAGGAAATCACTTCCATTATTGTTACTTGGCATGCTTGCATCTAAGCAGTCATACCCACGACTCCTAAAGTCTCTGCAGAAGGAGATTCTCATGGTTCTTTCCTCGGGATTGATTTGGAATCATCACACATCTCACAAGTTGACTAGGTATTTGTACTTGCTGATATCCATCTTCCCTTATGTGATCCTACTGTATGATAGGTTTCTAGGTATGTAGTTAGATAGATAGATAGATAGATAGATAGATAGATAGATAGATAGATAGATAGATGATAGATAGATAATAGATAGATTTTTAACCCACATATTATATAACTGAAAGAAACTTAAAATATAAGGAAGTTAAGAATTTTGATGCCTAATTAAGAAACCCTAGCATCAAGTTTACATCTACAATTGACAAACTATTTCTGAAACCAATAGTTCTGTAAAATGCCAAATTAGAGAGTTGGGGGTATAGTAAAGACTTTTGCCGACCATATGTGAGGCCCTGGATTTGAGATCGGACACTGAAAGAAAATTTAAACAAAAGTAAAGCATCAAAATAGAAAATCTTAGTATATTATAAGGAGTGCCCCTGAGGAAATGCAAGGCAATGTGAAAAGACGCATGTTAGGTTGAATATCATGTAAATTGAAGTGTAGTATGAATGTGATTTCCACAGGAATTATGGGAGACATACATTGTGGAAATACTGATGTGAGGTTTCACTATGCTCTCTTCTAGTCTTTCCTAGACTTACACTCATCAGTAAACATCTCAGAGAATTGCTGACTGATTAAAAACTATTAAGTCCAGATGTGTCACAGTCCCGAGTCTTCCACCCCCACTTTCTAGGGAAATGGTCTCACTTACTGCAGATTGAATCATCTGTATTTTTGTAGTATAGTGACTATAAAATATAAACACACAAACTTTATGACAGCAATTTTGTCATTTTGTATTAAAACAAGGCCCGGCCTGTGACGTGGCTCAGCAGGTAAAGGTGCCTGCCAGCAAGCAGAAGGGCTTGAGTCAGATTCCCAGAACCCACATGGGGTACAAACAGAACAGACTCCCTCAAGTTGTCCTCGGACCTTTGTACACACACCATGGAAGATGTGCACCCACAGAGATACAGAGACACAGAGAAACACACACACACACACAAAATGAGCTACTATTTGGTGTGATCAGGGAGGAGAGCAGTGAACCACAGTTCCTTTCGGTTCTCAGAGAGAGAAGGCATGGGTGCTGGTTACCAAAAACCTACACCCGGCTGTTTCTTTTACATGTTCTTTTTAGAAAGGATGTTTAAAAATACATTGAAGGCCCGTGTATTCTCCAGCACCAACTCATAACTCTGGCCACCACAGATACACTGTGAACCCTAATGAAGATATGAAGATTAGCTTTGCTTCAGGAAAACCGTAGGGTGCTTAAAAAAAAAAAAAAAAAAAAAGAACTCACTGCCCAAAGTTAGAGAGGGTGTTTCTCCTGACTCTGTCACACCCCCATGCCTTGACATCTTGGTCTCTTCACCGTTGCTTTCTAACCCAAAGTAAAAATGGAACCAGATCACAAGGTGTACTGTTTAGTGGCCATAGACATAGACTGTTTTAAACTAAAAAGAAACAAATGCAACTCTAAAATATAAAGTCACAGCTGGGTGTGGTTGTTCATTCCTGTAATCCCAGCATTTGGGAGACCAAGTCAGGAGGCTTGCTACCAGTTCAAGTTCAGCCTTATGAACACATTAAGAGATGTAGAGTAAAACTCAATCTCAAAATTTGATTAACCAGATAATTACTGAATTTAATTGAGTTTAAAAGAAAATAATAGTCACATTGCCTGCTTATTTGGTTAGAAAGCCACTCGTGAATTTAGTCAGAAGCAACATCCTGAACTGCTGAACCCACTTGGCTTCATGTAAGTGTGTTTATGCGCAGCATATTGCCCACAGGATGCCAGCAACCCCTGTGTGTGAATGTGCCATGCAAGGAACTTTCACAGCTCAAAACACACACAACAGCAGAAGAAAGACAAGAGACATTAACAAAATTCGATTTTCCATGACATGAGCAATTTTTAGTGTTCTCACGTCTCCACTTGTGTTTTTTAAGATGATACATCTACCACTTTGGTGATCTGTTATACAAATTCACTAAAGTTGTGAATAAGAAATTGCAGCCCACACCCACCATCACCACCTCCAACCACTCTCACACCCTTGAAACAAAAACGTAAGGTCTTTCTTTCATGGAGTAAGTCCAAGAAGGTCCAAGAAATTAGCTATTTTGTTTTGTCAGCTTATTTTTAGATCTCCCAAACTATAACTAAGCCCCATCCAGCCCACCCTAATCCTTCCGCCACCCTGAACAGTCCTCCAGGTAACGTCTGTAACAGAAGAATTTGAGGCTTTTGTACCAAAAGGCAAAGTGTTTCAAATCATGAAAAAGTTAATCTGGATTTTCACCTTCCACACCTGGCAGTCTGGAATTCTCAGGCTTTGCGAGGGCCAGCTGTGCTGAAGCCTGAGCTAGGTTAATTCATTTTTGAGACAAAAAGGGTAGTAGAACATGTGGAGGTAGTCCCATGCCAACACACTCTCTATAGTTCTCATTCCAACCTAAGAGATCCAACATGGAACACCCCTGCAAGTGATGGGCAGAGTATGAAGCAAGCACTAATCCTTGGCAAGCCCCTCTCTAGGTCCGTCCACCCTTGTAAGTGGGTTCCCTGCTTACCTTCTTCACGAGGTAGCCCTCCCTAATCCGCTTTGGTTCCATGCCTAGTGGACAGACACACTGGTCCACTCTTCAGACACATTCACTGAGGAGCTCAGTCTCCTCTGAGAGCCGAGGTGGTTGTGGGCTGCCCTTCTGACAGTGAGGTCTCTTTTGAAATTTCTCTTCTGCTGGTGACTACATGATGACATCCTTTTCCCCTCACTGGGGTGACGAGTCAGAAAAAGGAACTATACAGCTGAACAGCCCATGCTTTCCTAATGCTGGAAATTAAGTAGTAAAGCTGATTCAAATATTTAACAGATGTAAATTTTTATTATCATATGTAAAACTTTTCTCCTAAAGAGGAAAAAAATGATAAGAGACGAACAATAAAACTTCCCTGCTTAGAAATTATTCTTGAGATTTTAAAAGTTCTTAATAAAAATCCCAAGAAGCTGTCTCCATCCCCACACTTCCGTGTGCACCAGCCCAGCCAGGCGAGTGCTCAACTCCCTACATTGTCTGCACACTCTTAAGAGGCCCGGGTGTAAAGAAAAATGAAAGCATGAAATTTGCAGGTAAATGGATGGAAATGAAAAATATTATACTAAAATAACCCAGCCCCAGAAGGACAAATGCCACATGTCCTCTCTTATTTATGAAACCTAGCTCCAGACCTTTAGATGTGAACATGTGAACCTGAAGTAAGCATAGAAGCCAGGAAAGTAGAAAGAGATCATGGGGGGGGGGGGGCAATGCACTCTAGAGATGGGTTTAATAGGATGCAGGTGTGTGAACAGGGCAAGGGAGTAGGGGAGGGGCTTTAACTGGGGAGAGAAGAGGAGGGGTAAGACGGGGGAGAGGGGGGAAGGAAAGCCAAATAACACTGGGGACCTTTGGGAAAGCCTTAGGAAAAACATTATTTTATATGTTTATTTAAAAATATATGAAGTGTGTGTGTGTGTGTGTGTGTGTGTGTGTGTGTGTGTGTGTGTGTGTGAAATGGAGTTTTGCCACAAGAGTCATACATTACCTCACAGAAACCCCAGTGTCAGGCAGGCATGGGAAACTTCCCTTCAAATTTCTGGTCAGAATGGTCAAGGAAACTCTCAAAACAATAGATCGAAGCATGGTGATCCACACCAGCACTCAGGAGGCATAGGCCAATGGATCTCTGTGAGTTTGAGGCCAGCCTGGTCTACAGAGTGAGTTCCAGGATAGCCAGAGCTACATAGTGAGACCCCTGTCTCAAGTGGGGTAAGAAAAAAATGTGGAGACTAATTGTTATTGCCCTTGGTGGGCTCCAAGAGCTTGCAGGTAGAATCCTGTTGCTGAAGACAGCACACGCTCCAGACACAGGCCATGGAAGACTTGAGATGGAACTGACCTGGAAGCCCCCTCCATGAGGACTGGTTCTCAGAGTCAGAAGCTGCTATGCAAACTGCCAAGGGAGAAAAGCTAATCAACAGTCCTATTCAGCTCTAAAGCCTACGAACCACAGCAGTGACCTGCATGGCAAGACCTCCCCAATGGTACGGTAGTGGCACTTACATTTTGGGGGTAACCAACAGCTGTCTAATTGGATTTAAGGCTCACTTTAAGGGGGGATTCATGTTTGATACCATAAACCTAGCCAACTACCCCCAGCTGGAGAGAGGTCATAGATCCAGGAGGAGACCCTATTACTGCCATTTTTCTAAGTCAAAATAGTACAATTTTTAAATGTATTGTCGATACTTACACCCACAGATAGGTGTAGCTCTTGACCCTCATCAAAGATCAAAGATGCTTCTTTTGTGCAGCTGACTAAGATCATTACAGAAATTCACAACTGGTCAAATGCAAAGAACAACAGATCACAGGGTTCCTAGCCCCAGTTGATACAGCCACAACACAACCCCTACACCTAAAGCTCAGGGGACAGTGTGGAAGAGGGGTAGAAAGATTATAGGAGCCGAAAGACCAGGGTGCCCACTGCTGGATAGTGTCTTCTAGACAGGACAGGGACACTGCACCCACGAAATCTCAGCATTACAACAATATGGTTGGTGAAATATGACCTGTATAATGACACCAGTTGATACACCAACTTGGATGGGGGAAATCTCACAAGACCACATCCTTAGATGAAGAGCTACAACCAATCAATGGCTGCTGAGAGATGGAGAATCAGTTTTCTCCAGGGATAAGCCCCCTGATAGGTTATCCAACCCCAAGAGGTCAGAGGTGTATATAAAAGCAACACCAAACACTAAATGGACTCTGTAGGGTTTTATGGTATTTTGTTGTGGGGGTATTGCTTCCAGGGAGCAAGAAGAGTAGTACAAAGGAAGACACCATTAGGTTGAGAGGGTTGGGAAGAATATGGGAGAAATTGGAAGGGGTGAAAGAGAATAGTAGTAAATATTACCCACATATGAAATTCTCTAAAAACAAAAATTTAAATAAAAAAACTGCCAAGAAATTCAGAACCATCTGGCTAGCATAACAAAAGTGCCTGCTCTTAAGTGCGTACCTGTTTCTATGCCAGACACCAGAGCGGATGTTGTTCAGTCAGCCTCATTTAATTTACTCCCTCGAGAAACCCGTGGGGAAAGGATAGTATTGTTTCCTAGAAATAAGGAAACTCAGACTCAAAGAGGAGTGCTTGTCTCAAGTGACACAGTCGATAAAAGCGAAAGCCAGAGGCGGGGGAGGCACCTGCACCGGGGTTGTCCCAGCGAGCTGAGAGCAGACCAGCATTACTCCACCCAGGTTTCACTGGAGAAATTCCTTTAGTAGTGTGTCTCAAACTTATTCAACTGCAGAATTCTTTTTGAGCAATCCTTAATAACACTTTGTTGTAGATCAAATTAAAGAAAGAATTCTGGAAGCCCAGTACCTCAGAATACAATGTATTTGGAAATAGGGTCACCATAGATACAAATGGTTAAGGAAAATGAGGTCATACTTGAACAGAGAGGCACCAAATAATCCACTATAACTGTTCATATAAGGAAAAGAGACACACAGAAAGGAAACCCCCTTGTGATCACAAAGGCGGAATTATAGTAATGAATTTATAATCCAAGGAAACCAGCTAGAAGATGTAAGCAAGGCTGTCTTTCAGAAAACATGGCGCTGTAGACTAGTAGAAGCATGAGATAAGATCTCTTTGTATTTAAGGCTACCCACTTGGAGATACTTGATTATGGCTGCTCTAAAAAATATAACGCAGTTTTGAAAAGCTAATATTCTATAGACTAAACCTTTATAAGATAATGGGAAAGCTACTGCCTTTCACCCTCAGATTTATCATCTGTTATACAGGGATAATAACGCCTGTCCAATGAGGCCATTCTGAAAATTAAACAAGATAATACATGTTAATGTTTAGGACATTGTGTGGAGTACAACCGAGGTCTGTAAATGATAGTTATTCTTTACCTCCAGACAAGTTACCGTCAACCTGAGACCAGCCCTTCTCAATGGTAAGTTTAACAGAGATTGTGTAGACTCCATTGGGATGGTTTCTGAGGGGTTAAAGCCTTCATCCCACCAGACTAGTCCTGATCTGTCGGCTACAGTCAGCAGAAGCAACTTTGATGATTCTCGGTGTGACAGAGAATTCCTGGGAAGAAGCTGTGTCTGCAAAGACTGATGCACTGATTTGAACTGCAGTAGTGGGGATAGGTTCAGTGGTGTGGATGGGCTGGGACACTGCGAGGACAGAGAACCTAATGACTCCGAATCTTGGACTAGCTTTCACTCCCTAAATAGCCATGGGGTTGCCCACGTCTGTGTGGGAACTAATATCCTGTGACTAACAGACAAAAGCCCCTGTAATTTACTAACTCAGCAGACCATTATTTTCAACCAACTCAAAAGTTGACAATATGATCAGGGAGTGTCTGAGGCCCATAAGAAAAATTTCCCCCATCTTGCTCTAACCTGCCTCTCTGATGTCCCACAAATGTATTTTTTTAATGCCTTGATTTGTAATGCTCTTTTGTACTGTTACTATAAAACTCCACAAAACTGCTTCCCATTGGAAAACTATAGTTAGGAAGATCTAAATGTGTGTTCCTGGGCCATGGTCACTGATATTTGCTCCAGAATAAATCATGTCTTTTACTCCTTTGAGTTGGGAGTTTTTTCTTTTGATGACAGAGGCAAATGTGAATTTGCTGAAGAAAACAAGACAATTCGTAAAATTAAAGGAACAATGAAGGCTGGCATTCTGAGGAAAGAAAGAAACATGGCAGCTATGGGTTCTAGAAAGCAAGAACTACCAGAGTGTAGTTTTAAGATATCATAAGACAATATACCCATGACTTCCGAGCTCCACACAGTCTCCAAGCACCAAACTTCTGATGAGCATCACTTGACCTCAGACTCCCTTTTCTGGTCACTGAAGGGGAAGCATGTGGACTGATCACACTTAGAAGATCCTGAATGGTATAGAGAATGGATTCTTTCCCAAAAGTGAGCCCCAGGTGCTACTAAGCATGGGAGGTAATGGAGAAAAGTGAAAGGCCTCTGAGAGCCTGGAAAGCTGAGAAGAAGCCAGTTCAGAAGTCTTGCAGTTCATTCCCTGCCATTTCCAGACCTATTTTCAACAAGCAGTTGATACCTCTTTATTTTCAATGTTTTATACAAATACTCATCACATAAAATTATAAAGGGCTTGCTAACCAGTCCCCATTACACTGTCATTAATTAGAAATTATTAAAAAAAATATGTGGGTGAAAGAATCAGCATTTGATGGTACTTGCACAAGGCAAAAACAGATGAAGACAATGATTTTTTGAGTCCATATTCAGATAGACATTTTGCTATAAGAGAGAGAGAGAGAGAGAGAGAGAGAGAGAGAGAGAGAGAGAGAGAACAGAAGTCATCATTCATAAGTTCACCCATTTACCCATCTCAATTCATGATGGATTAGATGTTGCCCCGCCTACCTTCCTCATGACTTCCTAGCTACACCTACTGGTCAGTAAAGGAAATTCTCAATGTCATCATTCAAGATTTCTTTCTCAAGGGAGTTTGAGTTTGAGCAAATGTTCTACATTAGACCCCACTCCTAGACCAGATCACTAGAGCCTCTTACAGCATCTCTCTTACATGGGTATCCAGGCTTTTCTTCAGATGTTTTCCTTGCTGATTCTCCCACACTCCCACACATCACCAATAGCTTTGGAAAGGGTGTAGGACTCATTCCTGGTGTAAGGAAAATTTAAAGCTTTGGTATGAGGAACAAAAAAGATTATGATAGGTCTACACTATAACACTATCATTTACAGTAAATCTTCTAGATTATGCATTTCTATAAATGTGTGTGCCTCTCCTTGTCTAGGGGCCTTTTTATAACTGTGTGTTATGGATAACTAATGGCAACACAAATCCTAACAAGAACAGAACTGCATTTCAAGAGACTACATCAAGCCCTGCTTTCCTACTGCACTTTCCCTGGTAGAGCCAGGTTCCTGTCCGTTTATGAGTGGATTTCAACACTCCTTTACTGTGTATGTTTTTGTTTTTGACCTCTTCTTTAAACAAGTTGTGATGTTGAATTGCATTTTTTTATTTATTCTATATGAGAGTTGCAATAGTATCCCTACTGAGTTTTCCATTATCTCTAGTTACTCAAAAGAATCTTAAATTTACCTGAGAAATATCACAACATTGCTATTATTGATCCTAAATTGAAAGGAAAGTATCCAAACCTTGACAAGTCTGGGATTTTACCCAGCTTGCAAGCAAACGGTTGCCCTGCCGGTCTCATGGCCGACACATACAACGTCTGGACCTTTTGAGGAGACAACAGACTTTGTTACTTATGTCCTAGTAAAGCAGAGTGGGACAAATGTTTGTACAGGTACTCTTTGCCCTCAAGTGCTGTGAAGAGTAAAGATTATCTCTGGTGGATACTGTACATTGCACCTAAGGAACCTTGAGCTCAAGAAGCCTAAATCTTTTACAATAAGCCACACAAGTAAACCTGCCCAAATTTTGCCTCTGAGAGAGATAATCTTTATTGTTCTGAATAGTAAACAAATCTGTTCCCTTCTCTGAAAGCTCTCTCTCTCTCTCTCTCTCTCTCTCTCTCTCTCTCTCTCTCTCTCTCTCTCTCCCCCCTTCTTTCCAATAGATTGTCATTGTTGTTACACAAATATATTTTTTATAAAAGAGAGTACCTCTGTTTGCAAAGATCTTTACCTAAGATATTCATGGGAATAGCCAAAAAAAATCCATTTTCTAACTCATTTAAATACATTAGGAGGCATCTAGTTGGTGTCCAGGAAACAGGCTTCCAGTTCGACAGGAAAATTCACATGGAATTATTTTATATGTGTGTAATGTGTGTGTAGAAGCATGTGATATATATGTCCATTTTTCTTAAATATGTGGTTTCCACATTTAAAGAAAGTTTCCCTTGCTTTATCATCAGTGAGAAACTGTTGTTAACACTCTGGTAGTAGTAACGAGCACACTTGGATCTCAGATCTTGATTTCTAATATTAATCTCCAGTAAAAAGAACTAGAGGTTTTGGAGAAATGGATGATTTTACAATTCTAGTATGAAACACACAAGGTGACCCAGGATCATCTTGTACTGTCAAAAATAAAGTGATTTTAATCAGTATTTAATTTGGAGCTGGAGAGATGGCTAAGTGGCTAAGAACACTGGATGTTCTTCCAGAGGACCTAGATTCAATTCCCAAAACGTGTATGGTGTCTCACAACTATCTATAACTCCAGTCTCAGGGGATACAGGTAGCATCATGGTGCACATACATGCTTGTAGGCAAAGCATTGATAGACACAAAGTAAAAATAAATTTAAAATATTTTAAAGAAGTGTTTAATTTGAAAAATTAATAAATGAATCCACAATTATGTGTCATGTCAAAGACAAAAAAACTCTGAAAATACACCCAGTGGTCAAAACTGAAACAACTTGAACAAACACTAACTCTCCATCTGCAGATACAATCATTGAAGGAAAATATTTAAAAAAAATCATACCTATATGAAGTATGACAGAATTTTTGTCATTTACATAGTACTATAGCATTACAACTGTTTGCACAACATTTATTCTTTTATGGTTCTTTGGCTAAGATCAAATGTAGCACACAACATTCATATTGCATTAAGTTTTATAAGTAATCTAGAGATAATTTTAAATATATAAGAATATATATATATATATATATATATAGGTTGTATGCAATTACTATGAAACTTTACACAAGGAACTTGAAAACCTGAAGCCAGTCCCCTGTGGGTGTCTAAGGGTGACTGTATTACATTATTGATTATTGATCAAAGTATAAAATTGATAAATGATGTGGAGTTCAAAAAGGAAAGACAAACATTCTAAGAATTTCAAATAATTTATGTAGCTAGACTACCCATGAAAACGAAATGAAATCCCCCCATTTCTTAATCTTAGGACTGTACATAACGACTTTCTCTCACCAAATAGAGGGGAGAAAGAAAATAACTTTATTAAGGAGAAATATGATAAACACTTGCTCAACCAGAGACCAGTGGAAAAAGTTTAATAGTGGTGATTCAAGTTGGTGAAGGTAAATATTTTGATATCCAATCATGAATCAATAATTAGATAAAGTCCCAATTGCATTATATTCTACAAAATATCTGACTAAATTCCTCAAAAATGTCAACGTCATAAAAAAGAACAAGACACTTCTGAAGTGGCGAGATGTTGGGGAAATGGAATCCTTATTCAGTGTTGGTGGAAGTGTAAAGCAGTTTAAGTCTATGGAGCTCTGTGTAGAGATTTCTCAAAAAGAAAAAATAGAAATACATATGACCTAGATATTTCACTCCTAGTCAGATACCCAATGCATTATTAATACTAATAATGTACTTGCAAGTCCTTGTTCACTGATACCCCATTCACAATAGCTAGAAAACAGAATCAGCTTAGATTTCCATCAACTGAAGAACAGATAATGAAAGTGTGGTATAAACATATACACAATGAAACTCTATTCAGCTATGAAGAAAAATGAAATCACAAAACTTACAATAAAATGGATAGAACTGAAAATACCATGCTAATGTAACCTGGGCTCAGAAAGACAAAGGCTATATGCAGTCTCGTATCAGAATCCTAGCTTCAAA
>CABHPP010137619.1:0-14846 GCA_902168425.1 Peromyscus attwateri | reverse complement strand
GGTCTTGTGTCGCGGTGTTGAACGAACAGCGAAAGACAGCCTCAGTTTTCTGTGCAGTATTACTTATTTTGCATGACATTCCATCGTTTATTTCTTTTTTTTTTTTTTAAATAGAAATTTATTTAGCCCCGACTGGCCTCCAGCTCAGAGAGATCTGTCCTCCTCTGCTTCCTGATTGCTTGGATTACAGGCGTATGCTACCACACCCAACTGGTTTATTTCTGTTTTTGTGTATCTTTCTACTTAAAGTATTACCATCAAGTGTACAGTATCATTCAAAGCACCTTGGTACAGGAGCCACATCCAGGGTCAGAGGCAAACAAAATGTCCTGCTCTTCGTGTGACACTTTTTATCCCTCTATTGATCTGTCCATTGGAACCCAGTACTTTCCCGAACTCTGGGGAGTTCCTGGCACCTAAGTAAGCTAATGCATGTGAGTGCTTTGCCGTTTCAAAGTAGAGTCGTTAAAGTATCAAATGTCTTGCCCAGCACCACAGAGCTGTTGGAACAAAGGCAGTCTTCATATCTCTGGGGATGGTCAGATGGTCTCCAAATTCAGAAGGCCCTTGTGGGCAGCGACATGGTGTTTGCAAGTAAGCTAGACATCCCTTAAGGTTCAAAGGTCTTTCCCTCCTAATATTTGCATAATTTGACAATGTGGAGGGTTCACTGTAGTTTATCAACTGCTTCCTTAACAATTCTGTTCTTAATTGCCTTCTCTGTTTTTTTGTTTTGTTGTTTTTTTTGTTTTTGGATTTTCGAGACAGGGTTTCTCCGTGTAGTTTTGGTGCCAGTCCTGGATCTCACTCTGTAGACCAGGCTGGCCTTGAACTCACAGGGATCCACCTGCCTCTGCCTCCTGAGTACTGGGATTAAAGATGTGCAGCACCACTGCCTGGCCTTTTGTTTTTTTTTGAGATAGGGTTTTAACAATGTAGGTCTGGGTAAGCTGGAACTTACTATATATGACTAGACAGGATTGGAAATCAAAATCGGTCGGCCTGCCTCTGCCTCCTGCGTACTGGGATTAAAGACGTCTCAGGAATGACACATTTCCTCTGAGTTCTTAATGAGATCACTGCAAAGACTTCCTAATGGCCTCTCTGATCCTCCTTTATGCCTCTGATGTCAGAGTCACAGGAATCACGCTAATGGCAGACATGTGACATCTACCGACACCCAAACTTGAGCCCAGAGATTCTGTTTGAAAAATGTGCTCCAGAAATCCTTCTGATAGGCCTTGTTTCCTGTAACAGTCCTGCAGTTGTTGAGAGAAATAGTACTCTGATTTGATAGTGACCCAGGGTTATTTTTCTGATTATTTCCTTTGCTTAATAACTTTTACTGGTTTCTGGGGCTTACAGATTTGTGTAGCATTCACGTCCCTTCAGCTCTCATTTTTTCTTGGACAGAAGCTTTTTTTTTTTTTTTCCCGGTTGTGGGGTGCTGTACATGCCACTGCTTGAGCATTGAAACGGAGGACAACTTGTGGAAGTCACTTTTCTCCTGCCACTGTTTGAGTTCTGGGGCTCAAATTCAGTGTGTGAGGCTTGGTAACAAGTGCCTTGAGCCATACCCACTGAGCCATCTCAATGCCTTCTCGGTGTGTGTGTGTGTGTGTGTGTGTGTGTGTGTGTGTGTTAGTTAAGGTTACATAAGCCCAGGTTGGCCTCCAACTCTCTTCTGCCACACACTCCAGCTGAGTTGGGATTAAAAGTGGGGGCCACCTAGTCTGTATAGGATAAACCATTGTAACACACCTACCATTTTGGTGGAGGATATTGGTAACAGGGGAGGTTGTGCATGCGTTGAAACAGGAAGAATATGGGAATTTTCTGATGCTTCCTGTCCATTTTGCTGTGACCTAAAACTACAAAGAAAAAAAAAACCCCTTAATTCTGATGGAAAATCAAATTCCAAGTGTGCACAACATGTATTAGATACATGGCAGTTTCTACTCATGGGTTCCAAGTCAGGTGAGATAGGTGATCCTGCTTTCTTAAGGATGTCAGCTAGGTGCCCCAGCACAAAGTTGGGAAAGAGGAAGAGCCTTTGAAGAGGAAAGTGACAGGAAGGGAGAAAGAAGGTCCTTCCCTACCCATTCCCCTCAGGCTAAAACGAGCCGCTTCCTCCATGGGAAAACACCTAGAAGGCCAGGCCAATGGAGGTGCTTATGCAGATAACTTGCATAGCTGAGCCGTGAATATCCCAGGTTATCCTCACAAAAAGCCTGCCACAGTGGGTACCATGTGGTCTGTAATTTATACTTCTATGCATGTCGTTTCGCTCCCAGTAAATTCTCCCTCGGTGAGTTGCTGCCCTTATCTTTCCTGACACCGTGACTACAGTTCAGTGCCTCAGATGATGGCTGGCAATGGGCGCAGCAGATTGGAGAAGGGTTTGCTTTGGGCATTTTAATAATTTGGCTCATCAGAAATCAATCTGTACCCAGACAGCAACTGGTTTCTAACAAAAAGTACCAAGAATAGCAGAGAAGAGACAGTCAATAAACGGTGTCGGAAGAATGAAAGTAGATCTCTCCTTATCATCAAACCCCCAAATCAACTCAAAGTGAATCCAAGATCTGCATATTAAGCCTGAAATCCAAAGCTGGAGGTGGTCCCTCACACTTCCAATCCTGGGAGGCGGAGGTGGGAAAACTGCTGTGCCAGGCCAGCTTGGGCTGCTGGGTGGGACCCTGTCACAAAACCAAACAAAACCCAAATAACAACAAAACAAAAAACACACAACAAAACACAACAAAAATCCTGGAACTAGAATGTGACTACAAGAAGGCTGGGGAGGGGTTGGGGATTTAGCTCAGTGGTAGAGCGCTTGCCTAGCAAGTGCAAGGCTCTGGGTTCTGTCCTCAGCTCCTGGAAAACAAAAACAAGCAAACAAAAAGGCTGGGGACACACTTCAAGATATTGGTTTAGGTAGTGCAGCTTTAGATAAAACCCCAAAGGCACAGGCCACAAAAGTAAAAACACACCCATGGATTCTATAAAAAGATGACACTTTGACACAGCAAAGGAAATAATATATTTAAAAGACAGTGCAGCATAGTGGCGCACACCGTTAATCCCAGCACTCAGGAGGCAGAGGCAGGCAGATCTCTGTGAGTTCGAGGCCAGCCTAGTCCACAGCACGAGTTCCAGGACAGCCAGAGCTACACAGTGAAACCCTGTCTCAAAACAAACAACAAACAAACAAACCAACAACAAAACAACAGGAAAAAGAAAAATCAAACAAACAAAAATGTCTGATTCTTGGCCACTCTGGTTCTTGGGTCATTTGCTCTGAGGGTGAGTCACTACCATGCCATCAGGTCACTTACCCGTGGAGAAGCCACATGGTGAGGAGCTAGGTTTGGCTCTCTGACAACACGGGAGAGTGAGCTTGAGAGTGGATGTTGTTGACTGTTGTGGTGACCACAGCGCTGGCTGCCACTTCCTGAGAGATCCTGAGGCAGACAACAGAGACTTGCTCTGCAGAATGACCCACAATTAACAGGTACTTGGGTTTGAATTATTAATTTGCTTATTTTTCAGACAGGGTCTTACAATGCAGTCACGGCCTCAGCCTTAACAAAACTTTTCCTGCATCTGCTTCCCGATCATTGGGATCTGCTTCTCCAGGCAGCTCCATGAAGCAAAGCAGATCCCATGGTCCTTGGCTGTGCCTCCAGTCCGGTCCCTCTTCCTTGCAATGGAGGGATTTTATTAGTTTGTTGCAGTAGATCTTTGCCAGTCCTATGTCCTGTCCCCAAGGGGGAAGGGCCAGCCTTTTCCTTGGAAGAAACAGAGCCCTGCTTCCGTTCTCCTTCTGCCGGTGAGAACTTTGTCCCATGGTTACATCTCTCTGCAAGATTATGTGGAACATCATCTGTAGCTGGGCAATGATGTACGTGGTTAAACTCGGGGCCATTTAATTAATGTGAGGAAGATTGGGTGCCAAATGGGGTGACAGATGCTAGCGGGGGCCTGACTGTGCTCCCACCTGAGCCCAGGCTTTGGTTTTCTTTCTCTTCCCTTCCTCCTTTTCTCTTTCCTTCCCTCCCTCCCTTCCTTTATCCTGACTCCATTTTATTGACAAAGCTTCATACAGACCAGTATGACCTAGAACTCACGGACTAGCCAAGGATGGCCTTGAACTCCTGATCCTCTTGCCTTCATCTCCCAAGTATTGAAATAACACACGTGGCTTTTTTTTTCAAGTGTGTGTGTGTGTGTGTGTGTGTGTGTGTGTGTGCAAGTGCAGGCACACGTGTGCCACAGTATATATGTGGAAGGCAAAGCACAAGAATAAATCTTAGGAGTTGGTTCTCTGTTGAGTCCTAGGATTGAGCTAAGATTGTCAGACCCATGTGCAAGGGACTCTGCCCACTATGCCATCTTGCCTGCCCCCCACCTGGCTTTTATATAGGATCTCTTTGCTTTCTAATCACTTATTTCTCTTGTTTCTAAAGGGGAGGGTTGGATATGATTGCTAGTTTACAAGTTTATCTTTAGCACAGACTCTTGTGTTTGAAAATAAATGGCAAGGGCTGGTATACCTCAGTGGCAGTGTGTTGTCCTCAGCACACATGAGTTTTCGATCTCTTGTAATAAAAAGACCGAAATAAAACTTGCATGTATGAGACAAAAACAGAATTGTTTCTTTGAATCACAATGGGCTCCATTACTCGTTCTCCCAGGAAAAGCTATTTGAAATACTAGGGCTCAGGGTTGGGGGTACAGCTTCCTGGTAACACACCTGCCTCCTGTGTGCCAGTTCCTGGGTTCAATCCCTAGCTCAACAAAGGAAAACAAGATGACTTAACATCTCTTTTCAAAAAATATAGAAGTGTATAAATAAGCAAGAGGTTAATGTCTACATGACATATGTGCTTAAATGTTGCTTTCTTCTGAATCCTAGGTACCATGAATAGAAAAAAGGAACAGATACTGGGGCTAGAGAGATGGTAGATCATTAAGAACTCTTGCTACTTTGCCAGAGGATCCAAGTTTGGTTCCCAGCACCCATATCAGGCAGCTCACAACCTCCTGTAATTCCAGCTCCAGGGTATATGGAGCCCTTGCCTGGCCTCCCCAGGTACACACGTAAATATACATTTACGCACACACATAAATCAAAATAATAAAAATACGTCTTGAAAAAGAGCAGATGTATTTACCCACAACATACCATAACTCATCCAACAGCATAGACTTCCTGCCGAGGCATTTATCTGTTGATGCTGACTAGAACTCCCTCACTTGTGTTAGCATGTGGGAGCATACATTTTGTGGTCCTATATATACAAGGATCTTGAACTAATAATGTTGGTTCCAGATGGTTGTTTTCTTGTATTGTCTTTTTAAAGCATCGCCAGCTGAGAAGGGAAGCATAATGTTTACAAATATGTTTTAAAAACGTTTGCCAAAATTTTGGTGGAATCCTTAATAAAGCTGTTTGTCTCCTGCATAAATCTGGAAAAGAAAGAAAAAGGAAGAAAGAAACAGAAGGAGGGATGTCAGTGACCTTGACATTCTCCGGGCTTCCTTCCAGCTGTGGTGTTTCTGAGGTTGTGATTATTCACCTGTGTGAACCTACCAAACTTCTGGCTTGGCAGCAGGGAGACTTTTGTACCAGGCAGGTATTGCCAAAAGAAAATGGAATGAGCCTGAGTGTCCAGCTTCGCTTCACTTCCTCATACTCCTTAGGCGACAAATCTTGGGACATGTCTCTCCTTAATTCTAATAAAAGTGAGGGGGGTTGGAGATTTAGCTCAGTGGTAGAGCGTTTTCCTAGCAAGCTCAAGGCCCTGGGTTCGGTCCTCAGCTCCAGGAAAAAAAAAAAAAAAAAGAGGTACGGCCCCTTCTCTCCCTGGTACAAGGGTCAAGATGCATGGGGCTGGGATGGAGTGTTGTGAGGGGTTAGTGTCTTTGAGCTTCTGCCAGGAAGCCTCCTGGCCTGGACTTAGACATTCTCAGAGCAGAATGTGCTCTGTCTCCAGGTTAATATTTTTATTTACCCTCTGTGTTCTCTCCAGGCTAGGATTGGTCATTGGTCTCATTTGGGATTAGGAGCTCAGACTTTTTCAAGGTAATGGGCTGAAACTATGGACTCACCTAGCTTTGACCCAGTTTATGAATAAACTCTGTGAGTAAGGGAGGAGCTACTGGGTTTAATCTCTGTGTCTATTAACAACAGACTGACCAGGGAAAGTTACCTGGACAGGGTGGAGGCTCATGTCTTATTGTCTGCAAAACCCCAGAAGCTGGCCCATGGGAGCTGAGAAACACTCCCTGCCTCCTGGGGACAGGGCTGGGCTCCTCTCCAAGCTTTCTGCTGGAGAACCTCATAGTGCCAGCCCCCTTCTCCCAGTTGGCTCCCGAAGCTGACTGGGAACTTGATTTGTTTGTCAAATCAAAGGGGGAAATCCCAGGCTACATAGAAGGCTACAAACTACTGCCCACAAACCAAGGAACAGCAAAGGTAGACAGGCATTAGGAGAAAGTCTGGAAAGGCAGGCTGATGGGGACTTCTTAGGATCAAGGGATCAGGGATCTCATATTTCTGGGTAAGATATTAGACATAGGGCAGGCTGGTTTGTCCCAGAGGCTGAAGGCAGATTATCACTTTTTTTTTTTTTTTTGACAGGGTTTCTGTGTAGCCCTGGCTGTCCCGGAACTTGCTGTGGTGACCTGACTGGCCTTAAATTCACAGAGCTCCTCCTGTCTTTGCCTCCTAGAGTCCTGGGTTTAAAGGTGTACATCACTTCACCTGGTTTAAAACCTTTCTGTTTTGTTGTTGTTTTTTGAGACAGGATCTCACTTTGTAGCTCAGGCTGGCCTAGAATTCACTATGTAGACCAGGATGGTCTCGAACTCACAGAGATCTGCCTGCCTCTGCAATGCTGGGGCATGAGCCAGGGGAGTCAAGCAAGTCTGGTGTCAGAAAATGGGTAAAGAGCGAGAGAGCAGGAGAGCAGGTGCTCTCTCAAAGGGACAGCTGTGCCCCATGTAGCTGTCATGTGCACAGGTGGGCTTATCTTCCACTGCTTAACACAAACTGGAAGCCCAGATGTTACGAGATTTTAGAGTTAATGAAGTATAAGACAGTGAATAAAATACCCTCTGCTGTTGGGCATATCTGCTCAGTCTCCAGTTCCTCCCTCTTCCTGCCTTTGCCCGTTGAATCTTATCCTTATGTCAGAGACCATTCCTATTGTTTATTTATTTTAATTATGATTTTACTTATAAATACATTTATTTATGAGTATTTTTGCCTGCAAGGATGTCTGTGCACCCTGCATGTGCCTGGTCCCCAAGAAGGTTAGAAGAGGACATTAGATGCCCTGGAACTGGAGTTACAGATGGTAGTAAGTTGACATGTGGGTCCTCGGAATTGAACTCAGGTCCTCTGCAAGAGCAACAGGTACCTCATCATTCCTGAGCCATGTCTCCAGCCCCTGGTTTTTGTTTTCAAGACAAGGTCTCTCCATTTAGCACAAGCTTCCTTTAACTCAAGATCTTTCTTTTTTTTAGATTTATTTATTTATTATGTATTCAGTATTCTGTCTGCACGTTTGCCTGCACTCCAGAAGAGGGCACCAGATCTCGTTATAGATGATTGTGAGCCACCATGTGGTTGCTGGGAATTGAACTCATGACCTCTGGAAGAACAGCCAGTGCTCTTAACCTCTGAGCCATCTCTCCAGCCTCCAACTCAAGATCTTTCTGCCTCAGCCTTCAAAACACTGGGATTACACACATTCACCACCACACCTAGCTAGTTGTTGTTTTTTTTTTTTTTTAACATATATATGCAATGTTTGTTAGTTTCTTTCTTTGTTACTTCCATACATGTGTGTAATGCATTCTTGTTACTCTGACTCCCATCCCTGTGAAACTCCCATTCCTCTCTAAAGACCCTTTCTCACATTCATGTCTTGGTGTTTTGTCACTGTCTTAGGGTTTCTGTTGCTGTGAAGAGACACCATGACCATGGCAACTCCTATAAAGGGAAACATTTCATTGAGGTGGCAGCTTACAGTTCAGAGGTTCAGTCCATCATCATCATGGCAGGGAGCATGGCAGCATGTAGGCAGACATGGTGCTGGCTACATCTTTTTTTTTTTTTTTCGAGACAGAATCTCTCTGTGTAGCTTTGCGCCTTTCCTGGAACTCACTCTGCAGCCCAGGCTGGCCTTGAACTCAAAGAGATCCACCTGCCTTTGCCTCCCGAGGGCTGGGATTAAAGGCATGCGCCGCCGCCGCCGCCACCACCGCCGCCACCACCACCACCACCCTGGCCACTGGCTACATCTTGATCATAAGACAACAGGAAGTAGACTATCACACTGGACATGGCTTGTGCATATATGAGCTCTCAAAGTCCACCATTATGGTGACATACTTCCTCCAACAAGGCCAAACTTACTCCAACAAAGCCACACCTCCTCGTAATGCCACTCCCTATGAGTTTATGGAGGTCTATTATATTTAAATTACCACGTTCCACTCCCTGGCTCCCATAAGTTTGTAATAATATAATGCAAAATTCATTTAGTCCAACTTCAAAAGTCCCCACAGTCTATCACACTCTCAACAATGTTTAAAAGTCCAAAGTTAAATGTGGTGATGGGGTGCCCAAAACAGCTTGACCACAGAGCTACCATGACAGGCAACACTAGATCCAGGAAAAGCCACAAGCTGACACCACCCAGGAATCCACCCAGAGATGGGCCAGCATCTAAGAAGTACCTGACATCCCAAACATTCCAACTGTTAGGTAAGATTAGGTAAGATCAACAGATGTCTCTGAGCCTAGCACACACCTATTTCTCCTTTTTACTAAGATACCTGTAGACAAATGTAAGCCAATCAGGGTCCTGAACCCTGGAAATCCCCTCACCCCAACCTCTGCTATGATAAAAATCCTACCCTGCCTGGGCTCAGCAGTCTCTGCTCTCACAGCTTCGTTGAACAGACAGAGATATCAAGCTTGAGCTTGAAATAAAGGCTCTTTGCTTTTACATATGAGATTCGGTCTCCAGGATGGTCTTTTTGGGGTCCCTGAGATCTGGGCATAACATTCAAAGTCTCTTCTGAGGTTCATGCAATCTCTTAACTGTAACCTCTTGTCTTAGTTAGGGTTTCTATTGCTACAACTTGCCAAAAAGCAAGTTGGGGAGGAAAGGGCTTATTTGTCTTATACTTCAGCATTGTTGTTGTCACTGAAGGAAGTCAGGACAGGAACTCAACAGGGTGGGATCCTGGAGGCAGGAGCTGATGCAGAAGCCATGGAGGGGAGCTGCTTACTAGCTTGCTTCCCATGGCTTACTCAACCTGCTTTCTTATAGGATCCAGGACCAGCAGCCGGGGGATGGCACCACCTACCACGGGCTGGGCCCTTCCCCATTGATCACTAGATGAGAAAAAGCCTTACAGCTGGATCTCAAGGAGGCATTTTCTCAGCTGAGGCTCCTTCCTCTGATGACTCTTGCTTGTGTCAAGTTGACATAGAAAACCATGCAGTACATCCCCTATAAAATAAAAATTAAAAAAAACAGATCATATACCTCCAACATATAATGGCACAAGATATACATTACCATTCCAAAATGTAGGGTAGGGAGCATTGTGAGGGAATACTGGACCAAAGCAAGACCAGAAACCAGCTGGGCAAACTCTGCATCTCCATGTCTGATGTCAAAATGCTCTTCAAATCTCCAACTCCATTCAGCTCTGCTGACTGTGACACATTTCTTTCTCTTGGGCTGGTTCCACTCCCTGTTAACAGCTCTCCTCAGCAGGTGTCCTATGGCTTTAGCATCTTCAACATTTTTGATTCTCCAAGGCAATCCAGGCTTCAACTTCACAGCTTCATGAAATGACCTCTGTAGGCCTCCATTCAGGGACACCCCTGACACATGCCTGGCCTCAGCATTTGTCCTTAATCTTGGGGGGCAAATTCCATAACCTGTTTCTTCTGTCCTTAACTCTAAAAGCCAGAACCACATGAATGGCAGAAGCTGCCAAGTTCTACTGCTTGTTTGGGCTGGAAAATGGCCCCCTTGTCCAAATACATCTTCACCAGCTTTCTGTCCTTCACTGCCTAAGCTTGGCTGTCCTGAAACTGGATCTCTAGACCAGGCTGGCCTCAAACTCAGAGATCCACCTGCCTCTGCCTTCTGAGTGCTGAGATTAAAGGTGGGCCCTATCACACACAGCTCTAAGTTTTTCTTTTTTTTATGTTTTCTTTTATTTTTATGTGCATTTGTGTTTTTGCCATGGGTGTCTGGGTCCCCTGAAACTGGAGTTACAGACAGGTGTGAGCTGCCATGTGGGTGCTGGGAATTGAACTCGGGTCCTCTGGAAGAAGAGTCAGCGCTCTTAACTCCTGAGCCATCTCTCCAGCCCTCTAAGTTTTTCTTTAGTTTCTTTCCACAAATTGGAAACTTAGCTGGGTGCGATCTTGCCCTGAGGTCACCACTCCCTTTATTCTATTTTTTAATCAGTTTATCTCCTTGAACACAGGATTTAGCTCCATTCCACTTTCTGCTGCTCTTTTTCTCCTCAAAGTTTACATTTTGTAATTTACCCTGCTCAGCTTGCTTCTTTCCGTTATAAATCTTCATTAGAGTTACCACTAATAACCATATGACAGAGTCTATACTAGACTGTTGTGAGATTTCCTCTGCCAATAGAATTAATCCAAAATTCTTTACTTTAGCCTCAGGCAGACTCTTCAGACAAGGACAAAAGGTAGTCACTTTCTTCACCAAAATATCACAAGAACAATCTCTAGACCACATAGTAGTATTTGCCTTTTCTGAAAACTCTTGAGCCAGCCCCCCACTGTTCAAATCATTCTCAGCACCACTGTCTTCCATGCTCCTGCTAGTATGGCCCATGAAGCAGTGCTTAAAGCATTCCACTACTTTCCTAAACCCAAAGTGTACCCAAGTCCAGATTCTTCCAAACAAAAGCATAGTCAGGCCTATCACAGCAATACCCCAGTCCCTGGTACCAACTTCTACCTCAGTTAGGGTTTCTATTGTATGGAGAGACACCATGACCAAGGCAAATCTTATAAAGGGAAACATTTCGCTGAGGTGGTGGCTTACAGTTCAGAGGTTCAGTCCATTATCATCATGGCAGGGAGCATGGCAGCGTGCAGGCAGACATGGTGCTGGCTACATTTTGATCATAAGACAACAGGAAGTAGACTGTCATACTGGGTGTGTCTTGGGCATATATGAGCTCTCAAAGCCCACCCCTGTGGTGACATACTTCCTCCAACAAGGCCATACCTACTCCAACAAAGCCATACCTTCTAATAGTGCCACTTTCTTTTTTTCTTTCGAGACAGGGTTTCTCTGTGTAGCTTTGCGCCTTTCCTGGGACTCACTTGGTAGCCCAGGCTGGCCTCGAACTCACAGAGATCCGCCTGGCTCTGCCTCCCGAGTGCTGGGATTAAAGGCGTGCGCCACCACCGCCTGGCATAGTGCCACTTTCTATGAGCTTATGGTGGCCAGTTATATTCAAACTACTACAGTTATCCACTGATCTATCCAATGGAGTCTTGTGGGCTCACTTGTGGGTACATAAGTGAAAACAATGATTGTGCCTATCCAGAATCCAACAGCATCCGATAGTTAATCAGAGTGGTCCTAGCATTCATAGCCCTTTTCCTGATCTTCTGGCTCTCACATGCTTTCTGCCCACTCTTCTTCAATGTTCTCTGACCTCAGAGAAGTTGGTATAGGTGCCCTGTTTAGGGCTGACCTCTGAACTGTCATGTATTTTCAGTACCTTGAGCAGTCACAAGTCTCTGTATTTACTGCAGTTCATTGCAAAGGGAAGTTGGCTGAAGACTAGGTGTAGCATTTGTCTATGGGTATAAATATGACTATTTAGAAGGCAGTTTGGCATCATGTCTCTTTAGCTAAACAGCTTTGATAAGGGCCTAAGACCAACACACAGGCATACACACACACATTTTTTTTTTTTAAATCTAGATTGTGCATACGAGGAAAACACACAGCATTTGTCTTTCTGAGTCTGGCTTATTTCAGTTAGCGTGTTGCTCTTTAGCTCTATTCATTTTCCAACAAATGTTACAACTTCATTTTCCTTTATGGCTGAAAAAAAATTTCCATTGTGCATATGGACCAGTGTTGTCATTTTCAGTGAGGGCTGTACATCGGGAAAGGTCTTCATGGTGAGTCCAAAGGCTTTATATTAGTTTCCTATCGATGCTCTAATCACCATCTTGATGGATTAACAAACACACATGGATTATTTTACAGGTAGGTGAGTTACATGTCTGACAGATCTCCCTGGATCTGTTTCTAGCAGGGGCCCCTGGGTGCAGCGATGTGGAGCCCTCTGGGAGCCAGCATAATTCTAAGGTAGCTACCCGTCTTGTTCCAGATGAGCCTGCCTCCTTGGGCTCCCAAGCAGCAGCTTGCTCTGAGCTGTACTGCTTGTGGTACCTCCCAGCTGGGATTAGTTACAGGGGTGAGGAATTGGGCAAGCATTCCTCCCCTTCCCCAGAGGCAGCTAGGTCTCTTAGGCCTGCTTCAAGGGCTTGAGTCAACACTGCAGAGGAGGAGGCTGGAGACAAGAGATGGAGCACAATGACTAGACAGACTGGAAGCAATTCCAGAGGGTTCCAGAGGGTGGCAGAGGGTTGTGGCTCAGTCAGCTGGAGGCACAGCCTGCTGCATCTAACACATTTATTCTGAGGTTCAAATGGTCAACTGCCCAAGGAGAGGATGGAGGAAGCTGGATATTGAACCTGTTTTCATAGGTTGGAGCCAGATCACTTATGACAAGTGTCACATAACTGGCTTGGACGATGGGACTGTGTGATGATAAGGCTGTGGGCCCCTCTTGTTTCCTTTGAGCCAGATCGGTCCTTTTTAGAGAGATGGAATCTTTAAAAAAGCCAGGGAGGTCCTCAACTAACAGCTGCCTCAGATGTCCAGCCAAGTCAGTAAGTGTGGGCTGCTGGTTCTTAGACACTGGGCAGTTGTTTACTAGCAATTCCTATTTTTACACCTGACCACACACACACACACACACACACACACACACACACACACACACACACCCCAGCATGGGGAGGGGGTTAGGATGGGCTGGGGCCTGAAGGCCAAGCATAGCAGTATGGTCGTTAAACACACAGACCCTAGAATCAGAGAACCCAGGTTCAAATGACAGTTCTGCTGTTTTCTATTTGCACGACCTTGGGCAGACTAGTTAAGACTTTGGCTTCTCTGTTACTCAACAAGGGTTAGTTCACAAGGGTTAGAATCTGTGAACACAGACTTAGGCTTCGGCCCAGCCATCACGTGGCTTTAATAACTATGCTGGTTAGTCTTTAGAAATATTTATTTATGGGTATGTGTGTGTCTGTATGTTCACATGCTGGAAGAGGTTGGAGTGATGTCGGATCCCTTGGAGCTAGAGTTACACACAATTGTCAACTACTGTCGGGGGTGCTGGAAATCAAACTCAAGTCATGTGTAAGAACAAGGTACATGCTGAGCAGCTGAGCCATCTTTCCAGCACTGTATTGGTTAGTTTGAACTGTCCATTTGACATACCTAGACTAAGCTCGGAAGAGAGTCTTACTGAGGAATTATTTAGACCAGATTGGTCTGTGGCCATGTCAAGGGGTGGGAGGTGATTGCCATCTAATTGATAGGGAGACCCAGCTCATTATGAGAGACGCTATTCCCTATGCTGGGCTCTGAACCGTGGAAGACTAGAGAAAGCTTGGGCTGAGTACTAGAGCAAACAAACAAGGATCCATGTGTTTCTTCTCTCTCTACTCTTGACTGCGGATATGATGCTTTAAGTTCCTACCTTGACTCCCAGGAAATCATGGGCTGTGAGCTCGAATGGTAAGCCAAATAAGCCCCCCTCTCCCCTAAGTTGTCTTTTGTCAAGACATTTCATCACAGCCAGAGAAGTAAAGCCAGGACATTAACTAATGACAGTATATAATCCATCCTGGAGGATAATCTTGAAGCCTGTTCCTCACGCATATAGACTCCAGAAGCCATGCTTTTCGGCTAGAAATTAGAGTCAACGTCTCAAGTTATTCATCATGAAGAAAATCTAGGCCACAACCTGGACTGGACAAATATGGTGGTGGCCAGTGGGACATGTTCCTAGTGAAACACATTTTAGATGACCATTCTACTCCATGCCATACTGCCGGAATTCTAGTTGTAGTGAGTCCTTCTATGAGCTTCAGTTATTTTTTTAGTCGTCATCATCATCATCATCATCATCTTCATCATCATCTGTGGTGTTGGGAATTGAATACAGGACCTTTTGCAAAAAAAAAATTTAGGCAAGTATTCTGCCATTAGCCATATTCCCACCCCCGAGTTACTTTTAATTATATTTATTTTTTTAATTAAAAATTATTTTGGCTGCTCCTTTTCATTTTTGAAGATTTATTTAATCATTTATAGACTGTTCTACCTGTGTGCCACCAGAGGGCACCAGATCTCATTATGGATGGTTGCGAGCCACCATGTAACTGCTGGGAATTGAACTCTGGACTCTGAAGAGCAGGCAATGCCCTTAACCACTGAGCCATCTCTCCGGCCCCCTGTTGTTCTTTTTCAAGACAGAGTTTCTCTGTGTAACAGCTCTGACCATCTTAAAACTGACTCTGTAGACCAGGCTGGCCTCAAACTCACAGAGATCCACCTGCCTCTGCCTCCTGAGTGCTGGGTTTTAAGGCCACCACCACCTGGCTTATATTTAATTAATTTGATACATGGTTTTCTTTCTTTCTTTCTTTCTTTCTTTCTTTCTTTCTTTCTTTCTTT
>CABHPP010137618.1:0-43982 GCA_902168425.1 Peromyscus attwateri | reverse complement strand
TCTATCTATCTATCTATCTATCTATCTATCTATCTATCTATCTATCTATGTATCTATCTATATATCCTGCTTAATGTTGTCTGTGCGTATGTGATTTTAAAGCTGACCCCTTTGTTTTGAATAAGCAATTAGGGGACTCATCTCTAGCCAAGACTAATTCTCCCTCCCTCTCTCAGCAGTCAGTTAGGCTATACTTGTCCGTGGTACAATGAAAAGGTTTAGAATGCAGTTAGGATTTATTTTTGTTGTAGTAAAGTGGTGTTAGTAGATTCTCTTCTCAGATCCGTGATCTTGACTAGATTTTTTAATACCAGGTAGAATTTTCCTCTTATTGAGTGAATCATATGTCCAATTAGAAAATAATTAGCTACTGCCAAGATAAGATTTTCACTATTCCACATTTGGAGTTTTTTTTTTTTTTTTTTTTGTTTTTTTTTTTTTTGTTTTGTTTTTTGTTTTTTGTTTTTTTTTTTTGGTGTAGACTGCAGGAAAGAGGCTTTTGTTCAGATCCACCTTGCATCTTTAAGTCCTGTGTCTAAAGGGTGTTGTGTCTTCTCCAGTAATAGATAGGGTCTTACCTTCAACATCCCAGAGGTAACCAAGGGCAACAGCAATAGCCCGTGTTGTCACTAGAACAACAATTAAACTTAATGGAGGTTTCTCCTGCCCAGGTTTTTCTTATTAGCTAGTCTATAGCCCTTATGGGGTGCATTGCCAGTAACTGCAACAACACAGATTTCGCCCCCTAGCTGATATGTCAGGGAATATATGACCAAATAATTGCGGAAACTGTTTTTTGTTTTTTATTTTTTCCCCTTACAAGTAAATAAGGACACTTGCTTAGGAGTGATGCTTGTGCTCACGCTTCCTGCAGTAATTTGAGCTTAGAGACTACCAAGATGAGGAACTACCAAGTGTGGGGACTCCCTGGGTCACAATGACTTGAGACATATTTGAGCATGTTTATGGTAAAGATGCATGGTACACTTCTGTCTTCAAGATTATGATTTCTAAAGCCCTGACAATAGTGACATCTGTAAAAATAAAAGTTCCTCAAATTTTCAGGCTGTCTTTCATAGCAGGTAGCACAAATAGAGACTTTCTCTGACACTAGACTGAGCATATTCTATCATTTTAGTTTTTCAAATGTTGACTGTGTGTCTTTTAGTGTGTATCGCTGAATTGTAAGAAAATATCTAAATAAGAACTTTTGAATCAACAAAATTTAAGGCATTGCAATAACCAGTGGTGCTCTTAAAATATATCTTGTTATTCAATTTTATATTTATTTTATTCTGCCACTCAGAGCATTTAAAAATTTCCCTTTACTTTTACTGCTTATTATATTAAGTTTTGTCTGATCGCACACCCGTGTTTACTAGTATATGTATGTTCTATCCTTAGTACTTCATTTAAGTGAATATATTTTCACAAATATTCCTGAGATAATGTGATCTTAACACATATATATTTATTCACCTTCTAACCAATAATTGGATCCTTTGAAATAACCCTGACCATTTTGTGCCTTTGATGTAGTGCTGCATACTCTTAGTTCTGTCTTCCTTCAAAATTTGGCCAGATAAAATTGTAGCCAAGCTTACCATTGTTTTACAGGAAACAGAACGATGTTTTCCCAGTGAATTCCAATCCAGTGCCCTTTCTGTCATATTGGAATATTTATATTAAGGAAGTGATTCAGTTCTAAATCTTGCTGTTTTGACTCACTAAAATGTTTTGATTAAAACCTAAACACCAAATTAATTTGATCAGACATACAGTTAGGTTGGCTATATTTTCTCTGATTATCTGAGTAAAAGCTACCAACTCACATTCTATCTAGCATGTTGTTGTCTGCTTATTTGTTAATGAATATTTTGATATTTGGCTGCAAAAAAATCTAAGATTTAGATGTGTTTTCACTTGTTTTTGAAATTTGAGTTTTTTTTCTAATATATACTTTCTAACCAATGAAAACTTTTCTTCCTCTGAGTCTAACTGCCAATGGCTTAATTGACTTCATAACTTAAGTGAGTATGTCTTTCATGCCTGGGATTAAATAGCATTTAATTTTCTAGCTCAACATTCTAATGCATCTTAATACTGTTTTCTTTTCTTCCCCCTTTAATTATTTCAAGTTATAACTCACTCAATCTTTGAAATAACTCTATTATTTTAAATCATTAGTCTTGTTTGCTGCTTTTGCTGTTTTAAACATAAACCTCTATTTTTCAGCATTTTGGGTGGGGAGTTGTTTTCTGTTTCACACGTATGAAGCAAGCGTTTCACCAGGAACAATATTCCCAGCCCATTTTCGACTTTACCTTTTAATTTACAAAAGTATATCATGTACATGAAGCACATCCCCTTCACCTCCATATTCTCCCTTTCTCACCTCCTCTTTTTATCCTCTAGACATTGTTCTTTTAGAGAATTAATCTCTACTTTCATGTCATATATTTATTTATACATGATTTTATGCATCTGTGTAATATCTAGGAAGCACAAATGGGTGAAACACCTTAGACAGGCTCACTTAAATTAATGTTATTATCTACAGCTGCATCCACTTTCATGCAAAGGGCTTTGTGTTTCCATACAGCTAAAAAAATTACAATGTCTTCATCTGTTTCTTTGTTGTTGACACCTAGGTTAGTTTTGTAGCTTAGCTATTGTTAAAAGTATTGCAATAAGTGGTGTAAAAATGCCTCTATTACATATTAACTTGGTATTGTTTAAGTAAAGACTCTTGAGTGGTGCCTTTGGGTCAAATGGTATATGTATTTTTAGATTTTTGAGAAAAGTTCACACTGACTTCTACAGAGGACTTACTTCTTTACATTGTCACCAGTAGAGTGTAGTATGTGAGGCTTCTTTCCGCACCCTCTCCCAGCATTGATGGTTATGCGTTTTCAGATAAAATAGAATCCCAATACAGTTTTAATTTGTTGATTGTTGATAATATTTCTAATGTGTGGATTTGGGGTCTGACTGGGAAAGACCTCTCAGTTCTCAGTGGGAATGGAAACAATCCAGTGAGCTCTAGGGTAAGTCTAGATGATCAAAAAAGGAAGAATTTAATAGAACATTATTGTATAGGCACTCTCCTCCCACCCCTCATCTCAGTTCTAGATTGTATTTTCCTTTTGTTACTGAGCTTAGACAACAGAATTCCAGGTTCTTTAGCTTTAGATGCTGGAACTTGTGCCTGTCAACCTCCAGAGACTTCTGGGACTTTTGACTCAAGTTGACAACTTCATTGTAGACTCCCCTGATTCTGAGGTTTTCAGATCTAGATGGTGACAGACAACTCCTTTACTGGTTCTGTCAACTACAGAGTTCCTGTTTTGAACTCTCTCATTGTTAGTGACCTCATGGTTAAATTTCCCAAATATATCTTCTCATGTATTCCTGTGTCTCTAAAAAGCTGTGAATAATGCAATCTCAAGTATTACAAGTCATGTATGGGTACACATATATGTACAATGCAAATATCTACAGACAAATTAATATTCATTTAAACTAATGCTGCTCTAGCATTTATTTGGTCAATCCAAGAAGCAATCATAATGAAAGAGAGATTCTCAAAAGAATGGTGATAATTACTTGGGAAGAAGAAGCTTTTGCAAAAGGACTATATGTGTCATAGAAAACTGTAGACACATCAAAGGAATTATAGCTCGAGACAGATTATAAAGAAAAAGATGGAAATACTTCACGGGACATTTTCAAACAATTTTTGTACATAGTTGAACATATAAATGGTGTCCGTTCTAGGTTGAAAAGACAGCCTAGCAGATGTCCTTGCAAAACTTTCTGCTCAAGGTTGATTTGACCTCTGTAACATTTGTGATATTCCTACTAGACCAAAATAATGAAGAACCTTTCTATGGAGAAGGAGAAACATCTCCATAAGAGAGATCTCTTGCTGCGCAAACAAAACCCGAGTTTGCATCCTCAGGATAACCATCAAAGCTACTTATAGCTATGTACTTGTAACTAACACTAGTTGGTGGGGAAGGAGAGAGGTGAAGAATATTTGGGGTCTGCTGATCAGCCAGCCTAGCCCAAAACATCCTATCTGTAGGTTCACTGGGTAATCCTATCTTAATAAACCCAGATACAAAGCCACAGAGCAGAGACCCTATGTTCTCTGTACTCTGCATTCATGTATATATACATGTAGCCTCACATAGAAAAATGTGGACACACATGTATAGCACACACATACAGAGAGAGAGAGAGAGAGAGAGAGAGAGAGAGAAGAAGGGAGGAAGGGAGGAAGGGAGGAAAGGAGAGAGGGACTTTCCTTTCACAACTCTCTGGCTCTATTTACTTTTCTTACTGAAGTTGACAGAGATACTCCATTTTGATTCTGAAAATGTTTGTGTTTCTTTCAGATCTCCCAGTGCATTGGGTCTCTCAGCTGTACCTTTCTCTTCCAAATGATGAAGATTGGGATTTATAGTGTACTTCTTGCAAATTTTAAGAAATACTATTGACTACATATAAGATGTTTGAATAGAGCTTCAATTAATTATTAATTAATTTTTTTCTTTAGACTTCTTTGTCTTGAAGAATTGTTTAAATATAATTCACTAGATTAAGGCAATTTAGATTCTCAATCAAAATGTATGTTGTTTTGAACCTGAGATATTGAATTAATGGCAAAATGATGACATCATCAATTTGTAACATTGGAGATTGGCCCTAAGGTGCAAAATTTTCAAAATTGTGATTGGTGGTGGAAAGATTACTTAGATTAAACTTTTGAGTTTTATGTATCACTAAAAATTCATATAGATACAAACTATACATGATTATTGACCACCCCACATCTTCACAACACAGCTCCACATTTTTTTCTGTGTTATTTTCGCTATGGTTTGCTCCTAAGGAACAACACATAAGCATTTCCACAGCATATATCTCTGGAACAACTTATCTAATTTATAGAAATTTAGGTAAAAAGAAAGCTGGGAAATAGGTATGATAGAGAGAAATTTTACTACATATGATCAGTTAATTTTTACAATTATGTATGCATAGCTATACATTTTTTCTCTTAGCTTTTCAAAAGCCATATTCACATTGACAGTTGTTTAGTAGAACCAACCCATACCTTACTTTGAATTCTGTCAAGAGAATTGCATTACGAGTTATTGCACAAAAATGTCAAGGATGGTCCTAAAACATAGCAGATTGACTTTGTTCGTTTTCATCTTCCAACAATTGCTGTATCCTTGAGTTTATCATTCTCTGCTTACAGGTAGAAATGTAGTCACTCCATTTCAAAGCAATTGAACCAAGTCCTCCTACTTGACACCACATGAATCACAAATGATAGTATGGAAGCACAAATACAAACAAATTCCATTCTGCTAACTGGCTTCTCTTTGCATAGTGTGTTGGTGTTAAAAGGATATGTAGACGCGTTTACCATTCCTTGTCTTTCTGACAGGCATTAGAAAGTGAAAAAAAAATAGACAATTGTAAAGAGCAAGTAAATGCCTTTAATATTGTTCATGAATTCCAGGCACACTGTTTCTATAATGTCAAACAAACTTGAAAGACATAAATAACATATGAACAATACACATTCCTATAATTTAACACCTGTCGCCTATGAATAGGCGGTGGCATTTTCATGCTTAAGTGTGTATGAATGCAATATGTTGCTGTTTCCCTCCTCCCATGGAATGTCTTGAGCAATGCTGAGTGCATTTTGAACTTGGCTGTACCATGCCTGTTCTGAGGCTCCATATGCACTTTTTTCCATTCAGACTCATGTTATCTTATACTCTTTCTAAACTGTAAATGTCACAGCACTCTTTAAATGTTACTACTGCAATAAGGAGAGAGGAATCATAGGTTAATAAAGAAATTTAGCCTCCATCAAATATTGGGAAATATTTATAACTAGTCAAAATGTTTGAGTATAATTTGCTTACAACTCGTTGATAATAAATAGAAAATGTTATTGACAAAAATTTGTACTGTCCTGGAGGCATACAATTTACTAGTACAGACAGACGGTATCATTCTTTGAAAGAACTGAGACCTATTTTGAAATACACTCTATTTTACAATATGTAGACTATTTCCTCTCTTCCTTCATATTTTCTTTACGTTTGAGTAACTTTTGATACAAAAGGATGTGCTTAGAGTACAGATTCCAAAGATATTGGAAAGATAAAATGACATTTTCAGAACATTATGAAATCTTTTGAGCTTTATTAGACTCTGTGGCCCTGAGAAATTCATAGAAAAATCACCAAGCCTTGGTTTTACTTTAAAATGAGAATAATACGAAAATAGTTACAGGTCACTACTAATATTTGCTGAGCATTTACTAAATCATATTTCAGTATTACTAATACTGGCTTCATGAAGTGCTTACAAAGTTCCTCATACCAAAGAGGACACACCATTCATTCTCCTTACAATCCACTAAGAAAGAACCACTACCCTCATAGAAAGGAAAAGGGGGCACCAAGAAGTGAAAGAATATGGCCAAGGTCACAGAAGAAAAGGAATAATGGATAATGACCACCTGCAGAGTAACTTTGTATTCTTTTTGCTACACCTTGTCTCAAGTAAACACCACCTTGGGATGAATAAGAATAATCTGGCTCCTAATACTGGTTTTAAGCCCTTGTGGAATAGTCTTTAGATGTATTAATAGATTAGCTTTAGTTCTTCTTATTTAGTAAAGGCATTTTTTGAAAATACATAAAATTTGCTTTTAATCACAATGTATTCTTCTATTAATCTTTATAAGTAAGGATTTGGAGATGGTGCTTATTTAAAAAGGTAAATTGAAGTGCTTTGGTACTGAAGCGCAACAGACCATGCAACACCAGCATCACTCCCATAGACCAGTGGATTGATTCTTACTTGATTTGAGGGAGGTATTCTGATCGTCTGTTTGTTTACTCTTTTATTAAGCTTTGTGAGCACTCTTTCAAGTACAACTTCAAGGTTAACACGCAAGGTCATTGTTCCTGGTGGTCTGCTGGCCAGCTTGTTAGATCATGAGATTTTTATCATAAAAATTACATAGGCACAGAATAGTTTCATTTATGTAGTTACCTTCTGCCTTTTCCTCCTTTTCTTAAAAAAGATGCTCGAACTCATCCTTACAACCTGCAAAAATATACTTGTGAACAGAGGTGAATTTCAGAGAGGTACTTATTGTTTAGAAGCCACCCCAACAGATGGGAAACACCCACAACCTTTAAGAAAGTAGCTACCCTTTGCATTGCCACTCCTGAAGTTTGACTTTACTGTAAATTTGTTCTTTGAGTAAATTTTTCCATCTAGTCACTTGTTTTAAAGTAAGTCTGTTTCTCCTACTTTTATATTCTCACTCTTTTCTGAAAGAAATCCTGTTAAAATTGAAAATATTTTTTTTAGCCTCAGACCACAGATTTTATATTATTATGAGTCAGCTCTACACTTTTTAATGCCTTTCTCTGTGACAAGCATGTTTCATGTCCTTCTCACCCTTCAAGTTCCTATGACTCCCCATAAATTTCTTTGCTGAGTTCATAAATGATCTTTCTTATTCATTGATGATCACATCATGTGATTAATGTGATATAGCAATTCCAAATTGAGTGGTTCCTTGCCGGTTTATTCTATAGGTAATATACCATGTGTCCTACAATGTTAGATACATCAAATATTTTTAAATGTATTTGGCTGTTGAACTCCTAGTTATATCTTAGAAAACAAACATGCTCAGAAGAATGCAGGGAGATAGGAAATAGGAGTTAGTGAAATAGAGGAAAAAATGATAAGAGAAAGGACCGCAAACCTAGTTGTAACAAATACCTCCACGGCAGATGTTTCAAGGCTGAAACAGAAGGGAAGAAAGCCAAGAGAGCTGTCTAGCCTCACACCAGTGATATTTTTTTCAATAACTATAAAATGTAACACCATTTCCTTTTTCTTTGCTAAAGTTGGAAATTAATCTTGGATACTTTCCCTCTTCACCTAGAGAGATGTTGGCATCCGAAACTCAACAGTTATTTTGTTTCAGTTTTACAAAAGAGAGAGACTCATTGAAAGTGCAATTTACTTGCAAGGCCCTACACATCAAGCTAACATATTTTCTTTAACACATTTCCAACATTTTTTTTAAAAAGTAGTTAATGCTGAGAAAAACTGTCCCTTAACTATGTAGAAAAGCAGTAATTTTTATCTTCTATTTGTGATAATATTGTTTCAGAGTCCATTTGTTTAGACTCCAGTGTCCTCAGATTCTAAATCTTAGTCTGTTTCTCCAAACCTTTGACAGGTACACATTTGGGATACAACCCATCTCACTCATCCTGTTTTTGTGCCTTGTCAGATCTACTCCACTTATATGTGATCCCCTTAAAAATCTCTCTTGCTACCCTCTTCAAAAATCCCAACTGTGCTGGCTAATTTCATGCCCATACGAGCTGAGTCATTTTCGGGAGAACCTCAATTGAGAAAATACCCTCACCAGATTAGTATGTTGGGAAGCCTGTGGTACATTCAGTTGATTGGTGAGTGATGTAGGAGGGCCCAGATCAATTTTGAGGGTGCTGCCTCTGGTCTGATGGTCCTAAGGGATATATACGTGTATAGTTACATAAAGGCTGATCAAACCATGGGGAAACCATCTAGGTAGTAACAGTTCTCCATACTTTCTTTAGTTCCTACCTCAGTTTCTGCCTTGGTTCTTTTGACGATGGACTGTGATATAGAATTGGAAGTTGAAACAAATCCTTTCCTTTTGCGCATGTTTTTGGTCATGGTGTTTTATTCCAGTAACAGAAACCATAACTTCGACACCAAATCAAAGCTGCAACAACTGATGCTGTGGTTTCACTTACTGTACGGAGAACACAACAGCATGCTTTGTTACGGTTGTTGTTGAGTGTTCTTGGCCTCTTTTCTCTTTGATTCAGCTCCCATGCCTCATTTATTCTCTTTCACATTTGCACTGATCCCCTGGTTCTCGGTTCTGTCTCAGCACTAGGTTGTGAGCCTTCATCAGTAATTACTATCTATTTATCACTTATCTATTTTTATGTACTAGACTTCATAAAAGCTAAGGGAAAAGTAAATATGGATATATTAGTGTTAGTGCAACCAACATGACTCAGAGTTGCACAAATTCCTATTAGCTAAAACATTCTTAAAAGAATGTAACATGTCTAGTATCATTGCTACCAGGGCAGTCTGAAGATTTTAGCTACTGTGCAGGACATACTTAGCAGACAATAAAGACATGGAAAATCATAGGTACCTTCCCTGTGTAAAGAAAGTGTTGAGCCCTAATGCTTTCTGAAATTATTATTTATACTCCATTCAATCACATTTTTGTCTTCTGTATTATTGTTTGACTAGCAATACAAATAATCTCAATGCTGAAATTTGTTATTGATAAGCCTTATACATCAGTAAAATTCCAAAGCACAATAAACTTTTAGAGTATAATATTAGGAGATATTCATTTTGGTGATCTCAAAGATAAATTTAAGTTTGTAATTTATAATTCAGACAAAGCATAATTTGAGTTCAAAAATTGAAAATATTAGTTACTAATCTTAGACTCTTCATAAAATTATTTTTAGGTCTCTCCATATTTTATGTATATAATTTTGGAAACAATATTAATAGCAGATGCACCTATAGAATTTCAGTCATGCTAGTGGGCCTATGTGTACACATTTTAGATTCTATATAGAACTTCTTCAGAAATACATATTTAAATTCTATATGTATAGATAAACTTCTAATGTATGCAAACTTAACATTATAATCAACTTCAAGGTAACAATTTCATTTAAGAAAAAGTTTTGTTAGGCTTTTTGGAGGCATGTGAAGGAACATTCATTTCTCTGAAATTCTTGGACACATTGTAGTATTCTTGAGAATAATACGATTCTGAATGCTTTGAAGATTTTGTTTTATGACAAACAACTGTTTGCAATTATTATAAAGTGGAGAAATGGAGGGCAATCTTAAAATAATTAAGAATTACATTTAATTGGCTTGTTTTGACTTAAAAAGGGAATAGCATAATTGAAAAATAATTTTTAAAATAATGGATACTGTTCTGTTTACAAGGAATATAAATTATGGAAACAAAGGAGAAGATGGGTAGCGCAGCTTGATAAAAATTTAGCCAAATGCATTTCTCAGCAGCAGAGTGATACATTATACAAAATTAAATATGCTTTCTGGATGGGTACTCTGCTTGATTCATAAGCCTTGTCCTAATATAGCATAAAATGTATATGCAACAGAATGTGAAGAGTCACATAATTGCATGTTTTCCATCATTACTGATATAAGCATGCCTTTATCTCAGGTTTACCTAGAACAATCAAGTAGGGTACAATTACTGACATTTCCACTTGTAATTGCTGTCTTTGAAACCAAAATGTAAGTACAGTATGTAAACAAAGAGATGTCCCATTTTTAGTAGATATGTTTCCAAGTAGAAAGAAGTGGGACTTTATTCATGTGAGCAGCGGCTATTCTGTCTTTGCAAGCTATTCAAAATTGTTTACAATTGTTGCCTGGATGATAATTTAAGGAAGTGAGACAGAGGGACACACACAGTAGGTTGCGAAGATGTCAGCGGGCATGCATGCTACAGTGCAAGCAAACAGGGCTCCTAAGTCACCTGTGGCAGGGATTTCTTAACTTTTCAAGTAGGAAGTAGGGTCCACATTTACAATATGTCAATTCAATCTCATTTGATTTCTCTCCTTAAAAGCTTTTTCATTGTCTTCTAGGTAGTGTGATCCTCAAGAGAGTTCATTGAAAGTTTATCAGAGCTGGCAAGAGAATACAGCAGAGAATTACTGAGGTACAGACATATAGTTATCAGTGATGGTTAATTTCAGGTGCTTCTTTGATTTTATTGAGGAACTATAAAGAATTTTTGGGTGTGTCTGTAAAGGTATTTTCAGAAGAAATTGGTGGGTAAGTTCATTGACTCAGTGGGTCAGAGCCTCCTGTGATTTAGCTAGGAACTCAGGCAGAAATTAAAGGGCTCTGTAAGAGACTTTTTCCCCTCCCTCTTAGCTGGAAACTGGGACCTCCTCTTGGATTTCATAATTTTACAATCTCTTACCTATAGATGCCAGTGCCTTTAGCAAGAATATGTTGATCTGGGTTCTCAGTTCTTTCATCCTTGACTGGGAGTTATCATGGAAAACTTTCCTGGTCTGTAGACCTTGAGACCTGGACTCAGCCACACTACCAACATTCCAATGTCTCCACTTTATAGATGATTTGCCATGGGAATTCACAGCTTCAATAAGATTATGTGCCAATTTTTCTGATAAATGCCTTCTCATCATCCACTATGCATATATGCATCTTTACATTGTCTAGAAATGTATTTGCCTATTGATTCCTATTTTGTTATTGATCCAAAAGGTTTATTGCACTGTTTTGGGGAGGTAGCAAAAAGTTAGAAACAAATTCAATAGAATAGCTCATGTCACTACAGTCATTAAGGTGCTAGCAGATGGGTACAAGCACAGGACATAGCCCTCTGAGGTGTTAGTGTCAGGATTTTGTATGCAGGAGTCTCCCATGCCTGAGCTAGTTATTGAGAAGAGTAAATAGCTGCTTCATATGAAAAGCCTCTGTAAGGTGAAGGACACTATCAACAGAACAATATGGTAGCCTACAGAATGGGAAAAGATATTCACCATCTCCTCATTTGGCAGAAGGCTAAATTCAAAAAACATGAAGAACTCAAGAAACTAGACATCAACAAGGCAAATAATCCAATTAAAATGGGGTATAGATCTAAACTGAGAATTCTTAATAGAAGAATCTTAAATGGCTGAGAAATACTTAAATGTTCACCATCTTTAGCCATTAGGCAAGTGTAGATCAAAATAACTCTGAAATTCCATTTTACACCTGTCTGAAGGGCCAAGATCAAAAACACAAGTGACAACTCATGCTGGAGAGGATGTGGAGCAAGAGTAACACTCCTCCATTGCTGGTGAGTGTAAATTTCTACAGCCACTTTAGAGATCAAAATGGCCATTTCTCATAAAATTGGGAATTTATACCTCAAGGCCCAGCTATCCCACTCCTGGGCATATACCAAAAGGATGCTCCACACTATCCCAAGACTACTTGCTCAACTGTGTTCATCGCAGCTCTATTCATGATAGCCAGAACATGGAAACAACCTAGATGTCCCTCAACTGAAGAAAGAATAAAGAAAATGTAGTACACTTACACAATGGAGTTTTACTCAGTTGTTAAAAACAATAACATCATAAAATTTTCAGGCAAATGGTTGGAACTAGAAAAAAAAAATCATCCTGAGTGAAGTAACCCCAAACCCAGAGAGACAAGCATGGCATATACTCACTTCTAAGTGGGTATTACATGTAAAATAAAGGATAATCATGCTACAATCCACAGAACCCTAGAGGCTAAGGAACAAGGGGAGCTCAAGCAGTGGGGAGAAATGCATGAATCTCTCTGGGAAAGGAAGGGAAAAATGCAATAGATTTTGCTGGTAGATTGAGGGTGGATGGGGATAGGAAAAGGAGAGATCAGGTGGGGAGATGAAGGGAGCAAGTGCCGGGAGAGACAACTGGAATTGGAGGACAATTTGGGGGGGCAAGATAGAAACCTACTGCAATGGAAACTCCCAGGGGGGACCCAAGCTAAGACTCCTAGTAATGGGGGATTAGGAGCCTGAACTGGCCATCTTCTGTAACCAGGCAAGGCTTCCAGTGGAGGGATTAGGACACCAACCCAGCCCCAAAACCTTTGACCTACAATTTGTCCTGCCTGTGCTGGGGTAAAGGTGGTGCAGAAATTACAGAGTTGCCAATCAATGACTGGTCCAGTTGGAGGCCCATACCATGAGAGTGAGCCCACCCTGGCACTGTCTGGATGGCCAGGAACCAGAATCTGGACAGGCCAGAGACCTAGGATAGAACCAAACAAAATAAGTCAATGAAATAATTCCTAATAATACTCTCTTATACTCATATACCAGAGCCTAGCATAATCGTCATAAGAGGCTTCATCCAGCAACTGACAGGAGCAGACACAGAGATCCACAGATGAACTTTAGGCAGAGCCAGGAAATCCTTCTGAATAGAGGAAGAAAAGATTATAGCAGCTAGAGGGGTCAAGGGTACCACAAGAAAACCCACAGAATTGACCAACCATGGAGCATAGGTGTTGTATGCAGAGTTCCCCAAAGACCACCAAGAGATCAAATCCGATGCAAAAGCAAAGCTTCTTTTTATTGTTGAGAGTTAACTTAGACCTCTCTGTCTTTCTGACACAGCAACAGAGCAGGAGAGAACCTGAGTAGCAGTGAGGCACAGTTTTTTAGGGGGTAAATCAACGGCGGGGAGAGGCTTGGGGGTCTACACACTATATAGAAACAGACTCAAGGTTGGTGCTATCCTTGGTCAGCTTGCAACTGCAGGAAAACTATTATCTCTTTCAGCAATTGCTTTGGTTACTACATTTTTTTTTCTTTTTCATGAACCTGTTAGTTGTAACTTTTAATTGGCTTCTTCTACCATATGGGGACATCTGGTGGGTTTTTTTTGTAATTAGAACTAGGCCCAAGGTCGGGGGTTCAAGGGCACATTATGCTGTGCCAGGGGCCTACATCCTGTTGGGTCTTTTCCTCAACCTCTCAAGGCTGTGGAACGGCCAAGGCAGGGGTCTGGGCAAGGGCCTGGGTTCCTTAATAGGGGCTCACAGAGACTGAACCGACGATCAGAGAGCCTTCATGGGTCTGACCTAGGTCCTCGGCTCTGCATATATGTCATGGTTGTGCCGCTTGGCCTTCTTGTGAGACTCCTAACAGTGGGAGCAGGGGCTGTCTCTCTTTTGCCTGTTTGGGGAATCCTTTTCTTCCTGGGTTGCCTCGTCAAACCTTAATATGAGGGAATGTGACAAGTCTTATTGCAACTTTGAATCCCATGTGTGAGTGATATCCCTGAGAGGCCTGCCCTTTTCTGAAGGGAAACAGAGGCAGAATGGATCTGGGAGAGAGGAGAGATGTGGCAGGGACTGAGAGAAGAGAAGGGAGGGGAAACTGCAATCGGACATAATATATGAAAAAATAGCATTTAAAAATCTGGGGTTTTTTTTTTTGATGTTCTGAGTGGGCAGTATCTCCAGATTCACTTTGTGTGGTTGTCTTTCTGCCTACACCTTGGTCCTCTGGTGTCCACAAACACATGGGAGGACAGGAGGAGTGATTGGGTAGCCTTCTACCACATAGGCTTCTGGAGGCCACTCTCTTGCAGCAGCCACAGAAGGCAGGAAAGATTATTCCACCAGAGGATACAATTGGAGCTCATGGGTTGCTTGTAAAACTAGGCCAGGAAAAAAAAAATCCCTCAAGGCAGAGCCCTGCTTCTGCCTCCCTTCCACAAGCCTCTGAGAAGCCTGCCCAGAACTGACTGCTAGGTGGCACACAGTGAGCCTGTGTCAGCAGCCAGAAGACGAAAGGCTCTGGGAAAAAAAGATGTGTCTGAAATCACCAGAGTTTGGTAAAAACAAGAGCCGACATTCCCAACACTGGTAAAGGCTTTGGCATCCTCTCTGGCTCTAAGAATGACTGAGATGCAGTGCAGCCCACACTCACTTTTGAATACAGAACAACCTATTCTCATTGGTTCTGTGTATATTGAAAACTCTAGCACATGACCAGCTTTGGGAAATGGATACTTTAACCTGATGAAGAATCTTTTCAAATTGACATATCATATAATAACTTCCCACTGTGCTTTGTAAATACCGTTCAGCAAGTATGACTTTAGAGACTCGGGTCTGATCTCAGTTGTTCCTGTGTGTTTTTGGCATTTGTTTAGATCCTATTAAGTATCAATTATTTGGTTAGTTATTGAAGTCTCACTCAGCAACTAGATCATGGTCTCTAATCCGAAGCCAAATCTGACGCTAAGGAAATTATTACATTTTTCTATCCCTTTCCTTCTAAGACATAAGACATACCAGGCTGTTGTATCAATTATGCTGCCCTAAGCCTCCCACACACTCATTAAATGTGAGAGGACTATGACAAAATAATGAGAAAATTGTGTTTTAGTTATTTTCTAACATTATCATATATGAATTACAGTATCAGTTTCACATACCTTGATATGGCTTTCCTTTCACTTTCCTTTCATAATAGTTATTCTTTAGAACATTGGGTTTGTCAGTAAGTCTAAAAGGAAATGTATTAAGCTAAAATGAGTAGAAATATTCTGGAGCTAAAATATACAAATTGATTTTTAAATTGCTCGCTTCAAATTATCTGAAGTAAGCAGCTGTGTCGTTTTCAATGTAGTGAATTCTTTCCACTTTTACCTTTAGCAAAAATGGTATGGCTACAATTTCTGGATGTCCCCCCTGGTTGCTCTGTCAGAGGTTTGTGTTGAAGCTTTAATAGACTGCTGGGTCAGGCCTAGAGTAGTTAGGCTGCTGTGGGTATTGTCCTTTGAAGGGATTTGTGTAGTTCTGTTGGGATCCCTGTCAGTTCCCTTGGGGGCAAGCTCTTGTAAAAGAATGAGCTCGGCCCCTGGGGTCTTCAGCTTTTTCCTTTAACATGATCTCATGGACACATGGTCCTGATATGACCATGCCTCTCAGGCCAAACAGCTACAACTGACTAATTTTGGAATTCTAACTTCTAAAACTACAAACTTTATAGCCTTTTTTCTTTTGTAAAGTATTAAACTTTGTGGCTACTTCATATGTGGTCTTTATTTTGCTGAAAACTGTTTGCATGCAAATTCTTAGCACCCTGTCAAAACTACCAAATCTAACTCATTCCTTTTGTCACCGTTTACCTCCTGTACTGTTTTTGCCCATTTTTCATCTCCCCCTTTCTAGAACAACCCATCACACTTGTTCATATTTAATGGTAGATTACCTCACTTCAGGCTTTTTTTTGGCAATAATATTTTTTCCTTACAGAGAAATAATGATTACTCCTTCACCAAAGTCATGGACTTTGGATTGTAAGAATTCTACAGTGTTCACACAGAATTCCTCTGAAGCAGCAGAGACGGGGGGCGCAGAATAAATACACACACAGCTCAGTCGAACTAATTACTTCTTGCTCTACTGTTATTTTTACTTTTCATAAAAGTCTTCATTGTGAAAATGCTTAGTGAATTTCTGTTAAAATAGGAGAAAATGTGAATGGCGTGCTACACATGAGAAGTTTTTTTTAATGGAATAAATAAAAATTTCTTTAGATAGTGTATTTGACCTAGAAGAATATGTTTGTTCAAGGGAGGTTTTCTGAAGTTCCTCATGGCAAAAATCCCAAAACTTTAACACAGTAAAGCCATAGTCCAGCCTCTATACAATACATTTGGGTATAGTGAAAAGAGCATGAATTTTAAGAATTGGTAGGTTGAATCTTGGTTGTGGTGATATTTTACTTGTGCATTAATAAATAAGTCTTGCCTGGAGATCAGGGGGAAAGGCCAGCCATTTCAAGAAAGAAGTCAGACAGCACACACCCTTAATCCCTTAGCAGGCAGGATCTCTGTGTGTTCAAGGACACATTAGGGAACAGAGCCAAGCATGGTGACATGCCTTTAATCCCAGTTCCAACCATGTACAGACAGACAGACGGTGACAGAACTGTGTAGGAAGAGGAAGTGAGGTAGCTGGGCTAAGAGCCAACGAGAGGGCAGAAAAGCAAGGCATTATATATATAAGCCTGGGTAGACAGGAAGTCGCTCTCTTTGGAAGCTGCAGATTTGGTGAGATGAAGTTAGCTGGTGGCTTTCTGTATTTCCCGATCTCTCTAAGGCTTTAACTCAAATTTCTGGCTCTGTGTTTTTATTTAATAAGACAATTTAGAAATTTGTCTACACTTCGTTGCACTGTTTGGTAGCTCCAGAAATCAAGACAAAGTACTTAGTCACCATAAAACACATTTGTAAAATGGAAGACTATAATAGCATTTCCGGAATGGCTGAGAAATTCTCAAAATCTGCATAATGATCTAATGAATAACAGACATGGGGTTAGCTATTTCCACCATATTAGATTAGCTAAGTGAGGATGTGACTTTTGAGTGGAAGTTTCTTTTTTTAATCTCTGTATCTACAGGCCTCGGCACAGAGTAGGCACTACAAATAGTAAAAGCGTTGCTGGATTCTAATTGTTTCCATGGTTACTGTTGAGCCAACCTGATACATGGTATATTAAAAATGACATTGTTAACATAGTTACATGATGTGTGTTTTCTGAAAGAACTTTTGTATCTGAAGAAGATAGAACATTTTTGAGAAATAAATCTGGCTAAAGGCTTCCATGCATATTTGAAGAACATCACGTCTAAGTTATGTTACCTTAAAATTATATATTTGAGGTGAAGAGGTAGATATTTCTTAAACAGCATACGTTAATTGCAGGTGTTTTCTGGATTGAGTGTCATAGGAGAAAAGGAAAGTGAGTAAGAGAGAAGAAAATAAATTAAATACCTCTTTGGCTTCATGTGGAGACAAGAAAAACAAATTTAAACACCACCTACAGGTTTGTTTGTCTAGATAATTTTATTTATATTCTATGGTGCCAGTCAAGTTCTTGGTGGATAAGCTATGTAATTAAAAGGAGACAATAATAAGCTACAATAGGTAACACCATAAAATTATGTAACAAACAGACAGATTGAAAAAAAAATGATGGGTAGACCTAGTAAAGGGGATTCTTTTCATTCACATCTAACAGTCTAACCATCAGCTTTCCCTGAGATGAATGAGTGATGCTTTGTAATCCATGTGCCTGGTGTGGAGGTCTATGTAATAGTTGCCTTAGCCTTCTTTGTCCTAGTTAGGAAACATAGGTCTTAACAGACCTGCATGCAAAAGTTCCCACTGAGCCTCTAATAAGGTATTCAGGCAGTTAGGATAAACCATTGTAACTCCTTAAAGCTCAGCATGTTAGTGATTGCTGCCATTATCATGCAGTTATATTTCAAGCCTTTGTGTTATCAAGGCTGCTCTTTCTACAAAGGAACAAAGGTGTTTTCCCACAACTTGAGATGTTAAGAAGGCTGGCAGCCAGTTGCTACAATGTTGTGAAACAAGATCAATTGTTCAAAGATGATGTACTCCATGATTGCCCAGAAACTGAACTGGAGAAGGTATGTGTGCAATTTTGAAATCTTTTGGGTCAGGAAAAAAAAAAATTGTTTCCACAGGAAGAATGGGATCTCTATCTCTAAAGCACAAGTCAGGAGAAATGGAGGTTTTGAAACCATGAAGATCTTTGAGATAGAGAAGTTAGATTTCAGCGAGTAAATGAATTGGGTGGAAATAAATGAATTTGCCATTTTGTAATTACAAATGAAAACCATTGTTTTCAATTACGAACAAATGTAAAAATCATAATACATCTGAGGAAGGATAGAAAGACAGGGGAAATTGGGGGAGATGAAAATGGGAGAATAACCGGGTTGAAGCCTCCTGCTAGTTGACAGTCAAGAATTTCAGGACGTTTACCAGTATTTGCTGGAAAGGATACCTACAGACAATATTTCCCTGCTGCAGAGACACTTTCAAACAATACTGTTAAAGTAGTAATGAACCATGTTAACACGTGAGCCTTCATGATCTTCAGTGTGGGCTTACTCCTTTGCCAGCTATTTGCTCTGAATTTACAAATAATAATTAACTTCTGTTTACAGTAAAAGTACCTTAACTTCTCCCAAAACTTCTGCAAACTTGGGTCTTACCTTATCAATCATAATCCCATTCATGCATATAAGGAATCACGCTTCCATCTCTTTCCCCAAAACAGGAAGCAACATTTATCAAATCTTTGATAGTCACTTCAGAAGCCACCAAAACCACACGGTTCAATCAAGATTCTTAGAAGCCCATACCCAATCTTGCGGGTGTGTACTATCTTTTTCTAAAAAGGGGTGTTAGCCCCAAGCTGAAATCTGTTTTAAATTTCTTTCTGACAAATCTTTCTGCTTCATCTTAGAATTCTTTTCTATGTCAGAGTCAAGAATCCTTCATTACCCAAGAAAAGGTCTGTAAAAATTAGTCCTTGGTTGGTAGCAGTGGAGGTGTGCCTCAGACCTGTGTCTTACTCTCCCTGACACAATTGTGTCTACAACTTTATCATCTATAGATATATACCTTGCAATTTTTTTAAGACTCTTTGTACCATTACAATTTAAAACCTTTGGGTTTTTACTGCTGGAGACTGAACACAAAGCATCACCCATGTTCAACACTTTATTGCAAGTTACAGTTAGTGTATGTCTGCCACATGCATTAATTAAACCAAACAAAACAAAACATGTACTACCATGATAAAATCCAGTATCAAATGTGTTATATTGCACCAATGTCTTTTGCTTTCTTGCTTTTAGATATTAAAAGATATAGTTTTGACAAATATTTAAAAAACTATAACTCTCAATATATTGGCAAAATTGAGTAAAACAAAAATTAAGCCAAGAATGTCTGATGTGTAGGTCACAGAAACAGATTCTTCAGAGGCCAAGCAAGCCATAGACAAATAGAAATTTAACACTAATAAGTTATCAGCATATTTCTAAAAACAAGAGAAAATTCTGTGCTGACATGATCTCTTTTAAAACTCAAATAAATTAAGGTTACAAGCTGGCACAGGGCATCTTCTCATTGAAAAATATCTGTGTCTCAGGCTTGAACAATGCCTGTTTCCTGACTATTATCCAGTCTGGAGGGGTATCAACACCTCTTGATATAATTATATTCTAACTTCTTCTGTAAAATTGCTATGTGACTGCCATTACCTAAATTTACAGTGTTTATTTCCTCATTTGAGTAATGAAGAAATTGAACACAGTAGCTCATTCACATTATGAATTCTACTCTAGGTGTCCACAAATCCTGGATTTTTTTGTTTGTTTAGTTTTGCTTCCCCTATAATCAAATGCCTTAATAAAGGATTTTGCTGTGTATTTTATTATGTTGATTTATTCCACATTCAAAGCACTGAAAACCACCTACTGTTCTCAAATAGATAAAACTGATTTGATATTGATGATTGCCTCATGTTTCCAAAACTGGTCAGATATTTCTAAAAATTCTTCCAGATATTAATTTCTAATAAAGGTTTTTCCTGTGGTGAACACATGACATGTGTCTACAGAATTTTAGTCTTTTATTTAGTACAAATTAGTAAAGCAATTACTTTGATCAATTATAGCTTTCACATACTGCATGGGGGGAAAATCTAAATTTGTCTAAAAAGCATTTTGGCAAATGCTTTTTCTCTGGTAGGGTTTTTCAGAGGGTAACTTAAGGACATTCCTAGATATTGTTAATCTTTCTCCCCTATCCTTTTCTGTTTCAGCAATGGTAACTGCACATTTTAATCTTGAAAGCTTGGGAAATTAGGAATATCTTTTAGAGCTGCAATCACATCATTTTTCAAAAAGACATTTAAGCACTGAGAAAGTTTTATATGTGCATATAAGGTTTTCTTATGAAAAACTTCAGATTTCTTGATAACTTATTGAATTTTACACAATGACATTGGAAGTTTCATATTTCTTTTAAATGTATTCATAAAATGTATGGTCTTCTTGTAATTATCCTGGAGGAAGCACAGTTATCCTAAGAGATGCGCTTGTGTTCCTTCCTTTGGCTTTCAGACTGTTACCAATAACGGGCTTCAAAAATTAAAATTTCCTCAGGAATTGCATGATATGAGGAGGAAAAAAGCTGATTCCTTGTGCAAGCAAGAGGAGAAACTTTTCCAGGAAGAAATTTCACAAAGTTATGGCAACTCGTTAGAACACCTTGTAAGAGACTGGAGTTGAGACAGTGACGGGTCAGTGATGAGCTAGATCACACCCTTGCTCAGGAATGCTTAGCTCTGCATACCTCTTGCCTTCTTTTTCATATTCAACTTTATTTCAGGACCTGGAAGTTGAAACCAATTTTTAAGTGTGCCCTTGTGGAAAAAAAAATTTGATAATGTACCATCTAGTTCCCATGTCACCTGAACCACCCATCATGAGTGAGGTGTTATCTGACCCCCAACCTATAAGCTTTAATATCTTAAGCAACAATCCATCATCCAATGGAAGTGGAATATATGTGACCATGTCCTCAAGAACTATGGCCTCATAATGTATGTTCTGTGATTGGTTGATTGAGGGAAGGAAGACTAGGGATAGTTTATAGATATTTGCTGCATGCTGTGCAGGACTCACCTAGAAGTTGCCAGGTGAGCATAACAAGACCATTTTTGGACCAATTTCAAAGGAATGTGGTAAATGAAAATCTTCACAGTGGACAGAATTGAAGTCAGTGCATATGGTCAAGCATTTTTATGGTGAGGATAAGTGGCTGGATATGCAATGTATACAGATATGTATGGCCTATAACCAATAATTCGGCTGGATGGTCATGGATTTGGAAAATGTCTGCTAGGAAAATAGATGAGAAAGATATTGGGGGAAGTAGAACTCTTCAAATGAGCAAAGGATAAGATAGTTGTGTCTCATGTAAATATTCACTAAAAATGATACCAACAGAGGGGAAATTTGACAGTCAAGGGAATAGAATGCTTTTTTCTATGAGCTCATTCTCAGCAGCTTTCTCAGCCATCCCTGTCATTGCCCAATGGCCATGAACAGTGTCACGAAGGTGCCAGAGATGGTGTTTATGCATGGATTCCACTCAGAAAGACTGACCTTTCTGTGACTGTTACTGATTTTCAAACCTACCAGCAACTAACATGGCCATTGAGCCTCCAATATGGCACTATTTCCCGGAGTGGGGGGCAGCCATTGACCTGTAGGCAGGTTGACTATATTGGATAACTACCACCGCACAATGGGCAGTGCTTGGTCCTTACTAGAATCAATATTTATTCTGGGTATGGACTTGACTTCTATGCATGCAGATTTTCTGCCAGAACTACCATCCATGGACTCACATAATGTATTGTCCATGGTCATTTTGTCCCATACAGCATTGCTTCTGTCTGAGAATCTTACTTCACAGCCCACAAAGTCCTTCAGTGCCCCAATTCTGATGGAATTCACTAGTTTTACTATGTTTTCCACCATGCTAAAGTAGAAGACCTAACAGAACTGTATGTAAACTATTCAGTGAAGTTACAGTTTCAACTAGGTTGCAACAGCACTGAAAGCCTGGTATGGGTTCTTTCAGTGCCATGGAGCCTTCATTGGTTCTTGGTAGACTTAACTCAGAAGTCATAATGCCAGATGGCCATAGTCTTGAAAGTTACCTTTAGACTGTCTTCAAAGTCCTTTTCACATGCCCAAGTGCTGTGGATGGTTGATTGATAAATAAAACACTGATTGGCCAGTAGCCAGGCAGGAAGTATAGGCGGGACTAGCAGAGAGGAGAATTGAGAGAACAGGAAGGCGGAGAGGAAGAGACACCAGCCTGCCATCCAGGGAGCATCATGTAGAGGCAGCAGGTAAAGCCACAGAACACGTGGCGACATGTAGATTAACAGAAATGGGCTGAGAATTGTAGAATTAATCTTAGAAAGTCTTATTAATAAAATCAAACCTGGAGCCAGTTATTGGGGTGAAATGCTGGATGGTCAGAGAGACAGAACAAGCCACAGCTAACCTCATCTGGCCAACTTCTCAGCTGGTCTTGTTTCCTCAGACTGGAAGCTTCTGTGTCCTCATATCCGAATGGGTCTCAGCTGAACTGCTGCTCCAAAGCCTAAAAGCTTAACCAGCCAAATGCTTAAGCAGCCAAACGCTTCTAGTTTCTGGTCCTCACGCCTTATATACCTTTCTTCTTTCTACCACCACTCCCTGGGATTAAAGGCTCGCTTTCTGGGATTAAAGGTGTGAGTCACCATGCTTGGCTGTATCCTTGAACAGAGGGAATTCTGCCTCTGGAATGCTAGGATTAAAGGCGTGTGCTACCACTGCCTATCCTTTATGTTTAATATTGTGGCTGATCTGTCTCTGACCCCAGATAAGTTTATTAGCATGCACAATATTTCGGGGAACACAATACCACAGAGTATAAGAGTAAGAGCTAGACAATGGTAGGCCTGAGCTAATGGCCGAGCAGTTTTTGTATGTTTATTTTGTAAGTGGGCTAAGGGACTGCCAGGGCTTGGTGGGACCCAGAGAGAAAAACTCTAGCTACACCCAAGTACAACAAGAAACCATAAATCAGGAATAAGTACAGTGAATAAGGATTTATTAGGGGAAATTGAGGAAAGAATTTCAATTCTCTCTCCAAAATGGAATGTAGAAGTATTTCCATACCCAATGGTCTTTTATGGGGTTTATGTTAAGAACTAAATGGAGATTGAGATAATCTCTACTGAGATAAGTCTATTTTGAGCCCATTGAGGGTTGAACCTACAAGGAGTTCACATTCCTTATACTTGTTTCCTCTGACAAGTCTTACAGTTACTTGTTCATTCAGAATAGGCATCTTATGTGCTATGTGTGTAGTTCATAATCCACTATAGGTTCTGCTATGGTTTCCAATGGAAAGCTAGCTTCTGTCTCAAGATGGGAAGAGTTACTTAAAAGGCTATATATGGTCTGAATCAGTATCCAATGTGTGATGTTGCTTCTCCCATATCGGGATTTATATGCCTAGAAAAAGAGTGTGTGAATTTGAATGGTACCATTCACAATCTCTCTCGGTAATCTAGCAAACTTCTTGTTTTCTATTCCCACAATCGTATGCTATGCCGTCCTAGAAGCCTTGTTTCCAGAGAAGGCAGAATATCTTCCAGAGGCCAAAACACACATTTCATTCAAATAGAAGCTAAGATTTCTACCTAGTCTCTAGGTTCCTAATATCTTTATTCAGACAGATGAATGAATTAGTGTTAGCAGGCATAGTTGATCCAAGCTACTATAGGTAAATTGGAATGCTACTTCACTTTTTTTTTTTTTTTAATTTCTCAAGACAAGGTTTCTCTACGTGCCCACTGGGGCTGTCCTGGAACTTGCTGTGTAGACCAGGCTGGCTTCAAACTCATGGAGATCTGCCTGCCTCTGTCTCCCAAGAGCTGGGATTACAAACATGTGCCACCACTGCCTGGTGGAATGCTATTTCACAATGGAGGTAATGAAGAATATGTCTGAAGTTCAGGGTATGCTTTATGGTATCTGTTAGTATTACCAAGTCCTGTGGTTAAGGTCAGTGAGAAACAGCACTAATGTCCCAGGAATAGATTAACCCTGTGGTTAAAAAGCTAAGACTGTTGTTGAGGTTGAGAGTATACTGAAGCAGTAATTGAAAAATGTAGTTTTAATATCAGCTAAGACCATATACACAGTTTTCAAAATTAAGTTTGTAATATCCATGAGTGATTCTGTCCTATTTTGCCAAGAATATGTTTATATATGTATTCATGTAAAATAAGTAAATATTTGTACTTTCTTTTATTTATTTACCATATAATAAAACATCTATTGAAGTAATATCAGCATTGTAAAATCTATATTATATTTAAGTCATGAGTGTTAAAAGACAGAATTTATTTTTAAAAAATTTCCTTCTATTCTGGTTCAAGAACAGTATTTTTTTAGTTGCATGGGATAGTTTTGTCTTATTAGGCATACTTATGACCTTGTTACTGACTTTATTTGGAAATTAAGGGCAACATAATAAAATACAATTGAGAATCAAGTTGGTAAGGGATGGACTTGTTTAACAATTTGATTAGATCTGGTGTGAACTAAGAGACTTATAACTGGGTGGGTCTGTGACTTCATCACCAGAACAGATTAAGTTAGAGAGAAAGACTTTCTTTAAGAGTGTTTGGCATGTCTAGCAGTGGCCCAGATATAGAATGTCTGGGTGAAAACAGTGTTGTTTTGCTTGCCTGACTTCTAGAAGAGAAGATGAGGGCATTCACTCTTTTTTGCTGCTGATGACATCCTCTACATACACCAGAACTAGATTCTTCAGCTTTGCAACAGGAAATAAATACCAGTGGTTCTTCAGGAATCTTTCAGTTCTTCAATACCAGATGAGGACTGTTGAAACTTAATGATCTAAGAAGCTCCTTGGATTTTGGCCTCTGCAGCATGCTTTGCTACAATTGGCCTACCCAACCAATATTGCATAAACCTGCTAATACATCTTTTTTTTTCTAAATAATTTCCACCAATTTTATATCTTAGAGAACTAATATGGAGATTTATGAGGACTTTTTTATTTATTCATCTTACCAATGTGGTTACATTGAGTAAATCCAGTTTTTTGGCTTTTCACTATATTTTTGTCTCTTCATTTGGCCAACTGAGGACAGGTGGCTAATCTAAGTGACAGACAGAAAATCGGGGTTCCCTCTCTGGGATCATAGTATCATTAATAAAAGATTTTAGAAACTGACTCAAATGGATGATCAAGGACAATTTTATTAGTCTTTAAAATGAAAAGACTCATGGCAGGCAAGCTGGGAACCTCAGCAGTGACCAGAAGGAGAAAGGAGAAAAGAAGGAAAACAAACAAATATGTCAGTTAAGACATCATGGGTGACTCCCCATGGGAGACCTTGCCTTGGAGGAGATGTGAATGGGGGGTGGTTTGGGGAGCAGGAGGGAGGAGGGAGGATAGGGGAATCTGTTGTTGGTATTTAAAATGAATAGAAAATCTCTTAATAAAAAGTATTAAAAAAATAAGACATCATGGGAGTCAGACAGGCACCACAAAATGTTAAGAAACCCCAAGGTGTTAAGAAAAAACACAGTCACAAAGAACTAAAAAGAAGAAAGGGGTTGTTATGCTCTTTTAATGATTCAGAAAAGTGAATTCACATAAGAAGCTGCGTACCTGCCATCTGTAAGGTACTGTATTAGGGGGTGAGGATTCTGGGAAGAAAAAGTAGAGTACCTTAGTAAAGGACTACTTATTTTGCCTATCCCTTTGTGTGGATTAAGATGAGCAAGCTCCCTTAGGGCTGGTCTCTTGACTAGGTGATTGACCTTGTCTAACTGTATTGTTAAGTCTCCACCCAGGCTAGAGGTTTTCTTCCCCTCACTAGGAGTTTTCCCTTCATGAACCTTTATGGTGACTATCACTCTAGAATGTTAGGGCTGCCAGAGCCCAGGTTCTGAACTTAATAACCTTTATATCATTCCTATAGAATCCATGTCTATTGTATTTATCCTGTAAAATATTAAGAATGAAAGTTAAGTAAAGCTAATGGGATTTTATAATGTCTTTTACACAATGCATTTTCATCATGTTTTCTTCCTTCCAGCACCACCCACATAAACAAAAAAACCCACTCTGCTATCAGCTGATCTTCCAATAGCTCTTCTCTACTGAATTAAGTTGTTTGGGGGAGGGGGAGAAGATATTGGAACAGATTAGGGCCTTTTTTTTTTAGATAGCATGGGGATTATTAGTACAACATGAGTTATTTCCATTCCTATGGTTCTTGTGTCTTGAATAATGCTATTAAAATTAAAATTGTCTCATAGTTTAGTAATGAAATAATAAACAAGGATAGATTTTTTTTTGCCAATGACAGGCAGTTGTTTATAATTGTTCCTTAACCCACAGATTGCTTTCCCTTAATTAATTAGTTTGTGTTGGCTAAGCAAGCTGAGGATAAAAGGAATTATATAAATGTTAGACATTGGCGCAATTCTTTTTTTCTTTATTTTTAAATGTTTTTAATTGAAACACAGTTGCATCACTTCTCCCTCTCTTCCCTCTGTCCAGCCCTTCCCAGCGAACCCTTTCTTTACCCCACCCCATCCCCTTACCCTCAAATTGATAGCCTGTTTCTCTTTTATGATATTTATACACAGAGAGAGAGAGAGAGAGAGAGAGAGAGAGAGAGAGAGAGAGAGAGAAGAGAGAGAGAGGGAGAGAGAGAGAGAGAGAGAGAGAGAGAGAGAGAGAGAGAGAGAGAGAGAGAAGAGAGAGAGAAGAGAGAGAGGGAGAGAGAAGTGGGGGATATATGTATATGCACAAAATATACAAATAGAAACTACTGAGTCCATTTTTGATATTTGCACAGATATGGTTTCAAGGCTGACCACTAATTCTTTTCTCAGAGACAGGGAGCTCAGGAGCTGACTACAATGTTCCTAGATGTGAACTCTCTTAGAAATTTCTTCAGGGCAGAAACTCCTGAAACTGCCATGTGTTGTCATCTGACCTTGTGAATAGTTTGAGAAGCAATTTTCACCTTCCTTTATATTTTACTAATGACACACCACACACACACACACACACACACACACACACACACACACACACACACCCTTGTGAAAATAGGAAAGGATTCTCTGACAATGATAAAAAATTAAGAAGATCTCTTAGAGAAGAATAGTGCCTATTATCCTTCTTCCTCCTGTCCCTTTGCAAGGTCAGAGCTCTGGACACTTCCAACCAGGACTGTTTATGAGGAATCTCCAGTCATCAATGGCATCATCAATTCAACAGTGGGTTAGTTGCTTTTGATGTGTCTCAGGAGCTTTATCTGTGTCAGAAATAACCACTCAAATACCCGTGTATTCATTTGGATGTGGAATATTATCACCTTAACTGCTCTTCCTCTTAGGCGTACGTTCCAAAACAAAATGAATGATTACATCAATATAGAATTTAGCCACTTCCTCATTAAATTATGTAAGTGACCAAATATATTTATATTACAATTATGAACTGATTTTTAACATTTTTTAAATCCAGAGAAGGTATCTTAGAAGATATAACCTTTGACATGCTTCTTGAAGTAAAATTAATACTTGTTTTTAGTAATCTACATTTTAACTCCAACACAGTATATTCCTGTAAATACTAACATCATTATTGTTTTAATAAAAATTCTTAGAAGAGAGTGAAGAATTGAAAGCACGCCTTTAACTTTTCATTCATGTTTCACTGAAACATCTGTGTTTTTGAAGTAACTAAGTAACAGGCCTTATTATTAAAACATTGGTATAAATAAAGAAAAAATGTGTATTTATCCATTGTTAGGAACAAAATGAAACAGATAGGAAAAGAAATGATTACTTCCATTTTTGTAGCCTTTTAAAATATGCTTGAAAGCATTTTAAAAAGAAGATGGTATATGCTGTCTAAAATGAATGAGTATTACTCAAATAAAATGTGCTTCCAAGGTGATACACACACTGTAATTTATTTTTCATGGTTTGGATTTGGGAAGGGAGCTACAACATTTTTAAAAAATAAATTGAAGGAACAACCTAAAAGCCTTAGTTGATGTCCTATAATTCAGAGGAATGTTTGACTCAATAACAGTCAAATCCCTTATAAATGATCTTTGGCATTTTGGAAAGGAAATAACATTGACAAGAAAAATAAATAGAGCTACAACCATCTAACTTATTTAATTTAGATCTATCAAGAGGAAGTGTACATAATTCAGAATAAAGCTGAGAATGTACAAAGTTATAAATAGTTTGGTGTTAGACAATATTAGACGATAGGATGGAAAGACCAAAAGTTTAATTTAGATTTTTTTCTCTACATTTAATAAAACAGTTAAGAGACAGAACATTTGCTCATGCACAGACATCATTTTCTGTTCTTTGCAAAGTCATTTATCTCTGATCAAAAGAAGATTTATTTTTCTAGTAAGTTTTAAGGGGCAATACTACTGGTTGTTAAGAATGTTGCATCTGGAATGTAAATTTTTATTTGAGTAATTGCAATTACTATGTAGGACTGTCATTAAAATTGTAGTACCATTTGTTAAACAACAGTAACTTAAATCTATGGTATCGATATTAAGTTATAAAGCAAAAAATCTGTCTGACACACAGTTCAGAGCCTGTCACATAGAGACAGTTGGCTGATGTCACCCACTACACCTTGCAGGAAAGCCAGTGGAGTGTACTAAGTAAAAAAAAAGGTAGGCTAGAGCAAGCTCTCATAAGTTCAAGTCTCATCTATACCATCTGAGGTTTTGGGAAAGTTATGGCATATCTTTTTACTTTCTATTTGCAAGCATATGAAAGAAATAATAATGCTCATGTTTATGACCCCAAAGTACATGTAGTAAGTGCAAGTAAATAAAATATGTTCATTACTAAGTGTTAGCTAGACCAACTTAAATAATAATGTATACCATATGTATAAGGGTAGGATATTTAAAAAATGATTGAGTTTTATTCTTATATACCTGAGAGACTAAAGGGTTTGATTCTATATGTAAAAATGTTCAACTCCCTTGGAGATATCCAGTTATGATATTACTAGCAATTGGACACATCGGTTGGGACTGTAGAACAGAACTATGTACTATGGTTTAAACAAAACGGTATTTGGAGTGAAAAGGTTATACTAGAAGTAGATGAAAATTGAAGTATGGAGTGGCTAAGATTTCACAGTGGGAATGAAACATGAGACTTCTGATTAAAATTTGAAGCAGAGTTTCTTAGCAGAATTATTTCGAATGTTGTAAGGACTCACCTAAGTCAGTCATCATGGTAATTCTCAAAAAATCTACTGCCCATCATAAATACTGCCTCCATGACATGGTATCTGCCCTAAATCTGGATGTGATCATTTGAGAAAGGGCTTTTTTCTTCCTTTTCATCACATGGGCATCTGGCCATATGGTTGTAACTCCTCCGTTGTAAACCACAGACAACAATTCTTGAGATGTTAGATATGGCATGAAATGGACAGAGAAGTTAGGAGAGATGAGAACTTGTACAGTATATGCAAATCGGGATGATGTCACAAAATTGATAAGACTTCAAGTACTATACTGAATAGGTATGGAGAGAGTAGAAAATCTTGTCTTTTTCCTGATTTTAGTGGAATTTCTTTGAGTTTCTGTCCATTTAAATTGATGTTAGCTATGAATTTGATGTAAAGTACTTTTATTGTGTTTAGGTATGCCCTTGTATCCCTAATATCTCCAGGACTATTATCAGGAAGGAGAGTTGAATTTTGTCAAAGGCCTTTTCTGCATGTAATGAGATTATCCTACCCGGCAATTCACAGCTATCACACGCCTAAAAAATGAAGAGGGCAACAGTAACAAAGGAATAAAAACTCACTGAACAAAGACTAGGTATCAGCACCTAGAACTACAATCTTCCCAAGCCTGGATCCCTAGATGCCAGTATGAAAACATAATCAATAACAGTTAGGAAAATATGTTTCCACTAGAACCCACCAGCCCTTCTGGTTTCCAGAGAATGCCTGCTGGAATCAGAGGCTGGAGTAAAGTAACAAGTGGGAGGAGAGAATTTAGGAGGGGTGTGATCCATTGGAGATGGGATTGGAGGAGAAGAGTGGTCTTAGCAAGTTGTCTGCTGTACATCTGGGATATGACTAGGGAATTTGATATGGAGGACAGGAAGGAGGGGTAGATTTCTACAACTAGCCTACCTTGTTTCCTGGTTATAATGTCAACACAATCTCAATAAAATGACTTGAAATATCCATTACCTTTCTCCAGGGAAGAATAGGTGGGTAGTGAGAAAATATTGGAACAATGGAAGACCACATCAAAGCAGGGCAATCACCAAACCTTGAAACTCCAATCTTCTATATAGTGTTTCAGTTGGGAAAAACTTAGGCAACTTCTCCAGCTTTGCTACCTATGGCCTGTATCTCTCTTGGGTTGGTTCCACTCCCTGTATGCAGCTTGACTTGGTTGATGTCCCATAGCTCTGCCATCTCCAATATCTCCAAGATCTCTCTAACTCAATCAAGGCTTCACCTCCACAGCTTTATGCAATACCCATTCAGATCCTCCTTGCAGTAACTCCAATCCAGCTGTATATTCTTGGGCCTTCACAGCTTTCTAAAATTTTGGAAGAGGACCCCATGATCCAGTCAATGTTGCACATTTCTTGTCTCTTGTCTTCAGATCTTGCAGCGCATGGATGACACTGTTATAGAATCACCCAACATTTAGGCCTTTTCTTTCATTAGTTGAAGGCTTAGCTCTGTTAGAGCCAAGGAACTTGGCTTAGACTTAATGTCTTGCCATTAAGGAACTTTTCCTGTAGTTCCAGAGCAGGCTTTAGGCTTATCTTCAATGATATTAATTTCTTCAACAATTATTTTATGCATTTAAGCACATGACTAGGATGCAATGTTAAGCTTTTTCGTGTTCATCTCCAAACTGCACATTTTCATTTCTTCTGTGCTATTTTTTATTGTAACTAATACTTGAGAGTAACTAATAATAACCATGACACAGGCTCAATGTTATGCTATTTTAAAAATTCCTCTGCCAAAGTAATTAGCCCATTACTTTGCAATTCATCCTTAGAAAGTTCTCAGGACATGTGTAGAATGTATCAAGATTCTTTAGCAAAATAACACACAAATAGCTTCTAGCCCTGTTACTAAGAAAATACTCATTCCCCTCAGAAACCTCATGAGTTAGGCCTCCATAGTCTGTTCTACTAATACCTGCTGTGGATATCGCTCTGTATAAATAAACACTGATTGGCCAGTAGCCAGACAGGAAGTATAGGCGGGACTAACAGAGAGGAAAACTGAGGGAACAGGAAGGCTGCCTGGAGCCGCCACCAGGACAAGCAAGATGTAAGGTACCAGTAAGCCACCAGCCATGTGGCAAAGTATAGATTAAATGGGCTAAATATAAGAGTTAGAGCTAGACAATGATAGGCCTGAGCTATGGCCAAGCGGTTTAAATAATGTAAGAGTCTGTGTGTTTATTTTATAAGTGGGCTCTGGGACTGGCAGGACTTGGCGGGAGCTGGAGAAAAATTCTCCAGCTACAAATACCATCCAGGCTCCTACTAGGACAGCCCATTGCTGTCACCTTCAAGGCTCAATTACCTTCCTACGTGTTACACAGCCTCCCCAAACAGTGCCACCACCTGCAGATCAAGTGTTCACATATGTGAGCATATAGAGGACATTTTTCATTCAAATCCCCATACAAAAATAAATAAATAAATAAATAAATAAATTGGAAATCTACAGTAACTTTGACTAAGTTCATGTATCTGCTTTTACCAATAAATTTTGCAGTTAACCTTAAAATATTGTAATGGTAATTACTTGCTGTTATTCTTGCATAAGTAATGACATACAAGATAAGCACACTGAATCTGAAGCTATTAAAATGCTTAGAATGTGTGGATACTGAAATAATAGGATTCTAACAGGATTCCAGACATAGATATGTGCAGACCTGAATACTCCCATGCAGAAAGAGGGTTAGTATTTGCTGGTTACTAGTTGCTGTAAATGTTTCTCTTCATGTGATGATAGGAATAACCTTAAAAGTGTAAGTCTTGTTGATTTTATAGTACATACCTCTTGTTCCTCCTTTTCCTTTTAGAACCTCATTACCCCCGTATGCTAATAAAATGTATGTATTTCACTTCTCCCGGATCTTTCATTGTTTACTGAGCACTACTTTAGCACATGTTGTAGAAATATAAGTTCTAAGAGAAATGCTTCCATTTTCTTCTCTTAACTTGGCATCTTGTCACAACCTACATGTGTTCTTTCATCCATTATGGGCTTTTCACTTTCTTTAAGAAGAAAGAGCGTGACTCTCATATCCTTATTAGCATCATGAGTAAGAAAAACGGACAAGAAGAGAAGACAGGAAAAATAAGGTCATACTTGGAGTTTTCACATTTTCTATATTCTCCACCTTGGGCTTATTGCCATTTTGTGGGACATTTTCTTAGTGCATAGCCTACACTCCTGAATAAAATTATTAAATGCTTATAGAAACTCCATTTTTTCTAATGAATGTCCTTTATTTTTCTCTTCCATTATTACTTTGTCTGTTATTTATTAATGTACATTCCCGTTTTCAAATGAAGCTAGCCTACCATGAATCACTGTTATAGAATCTTTTCTTTGCCCCCTACAAATGTCTGGTTAACATGGTATTTCCTTTTCTCCTGTTATTCACTTGAACCCCTAGCATTTACGCATTCTGCTTGACCATGTTCTACTTGCAATTCCCTAAGTTTCTATCATAATCTCATTGTGTCAGAAGCCCAATGTTATGATTTTTTAATCAAAGTTTTTCCTTTTGTTCTCCATCTGTTTCTCCAAAACATTGCCAGGTAATTATTTACAATGAGTAAGAGTAACTGTCTCTTCAATTAGACTGATTTGAAGCCATTCATGAGTGTTTATGCTCCAGGAGAAAAAAAAATCATAGCAAACATTGGTGTTATGTATATCACACCTGTATATGTGAGGCTTTCTTGCTTTCTTTCTTTACAAGATCTTTTTTAGACAATTAAGCTTAGCCTATAACCCAAGTAAAGGCATTAAAGGTGTTGGCTTATTGCCTCAGCCACCTAAGTGCTAAGATTATTACAGGTATATGCCATAATGCTTAACTCTGACTGTAAAAACATAATTCACTTTAGATAAGATATTATTTTATTCTTATTTCCCTTAGTTTTTTACTCTGTGCTCAATTCTTAGTATTCATTGACATACACTGATGTAAAAAAAAAAGGGAAAGTTCTTTAATATGAGGAGAGGAGTAAGAATTGTATGTAAAACTTTTCTGTTTATAAACAACGGGCTATTAGATGTTCAGGCATGGTTAAAATTAGCAGATTCAATGACTCTTAACCATTCTAATTGCCCCAATGTGTCTAGATCAATGCCTACACTTTAACAAAGAAAAATAACCACATTTAAATAATCACACACTAAGTATAGAAACTCTAGTATTTGTCTATTATAAAAGCTGCCTTGGAGAAAAAACAGTTTGACACCATCAACATTGCAAATAAGCCTTACTTGCAGTTATGAATAAGGGATACCATTTATTTTTACCATTATTTGTTTTATTACTAATAGTAGGTTCTTTGTGCCTACCCTCAAGAACGATAATAGCCAAGGAAATAATCACTGTGAGAAGCTCAGACTATACATAACATTAACATCATCACCACATATTAAATGTAATTGCAATAAATTATTATTACCCTCAAATAAAGTATTTTTCCCAGTGTTCCAGAAGGAAGAGCAGATTTATCAAATAATTTCTGCTGTGCAATGAAAGGCAATCATTAGCAATTTAGCTAGACCACTTAAACTTATTTAATAGTCAAAAATGTTCAAGTCCCTTAGAGATTTTTGTAGTTAATAGAATTAACCTATCATGTAATTAGACATGTCTGAATTAAAGTCCTTTTTCAATGATAATACCTATAACAGAAATATTCTCCAGGGAGAAAAAGATTAGTATTCACATTAGTGGTATATTCATTATGAGGACCACATTTACTCTTGTGGTCTCTCATCCCTGAAGGATAAGAGCTGTATAGATGTACATGTTTGCCCTTGGTAGGTGAGTTTTTGGTTTGTTTATAGCTCAAGGAATTTTTTAATCATCATAAATGTATGATACTAATTTTAAGGAAAACATTTATGTGTTTTGACTTGTTCCCAGGCCTTTTGGAAATGTAAAAACAGTACAGTGTTACCTTGGTAAAGACTGGCCAGAAGTCACTTAATGATATGTCATCCTTCATACAGGCTTTTTGGAAGATGGAGCTCAATAACCTTACCCAATCTTCATTCTTTTTATTTTTATTCTTATTTTTATTGGATTTATTTTATTTTATTTTACAATATAATTCAACTTTACATATCAGCCATAGATTCCCCCATTCTCCCCCCTCCTGCCCCGCCCCCCTCCCCCCCCCCCGGCCCACCCCCCATTTCCATCTCCTTCAGGGCAAAGACTCCCCCGAGGCCAATCTTCATTCTTGAAGACAATTTTCTGAAACTAGTTGTAAGAGCATAGATAACTTCATGGCATTTGATAATACTCCCACATCACTCATGTGCCTGTTCATAATATTTACACATATAAGAGTACAAATGCAAATAATCTCATAGCCTTCTTATGCTTTTTTTCTTTTCTAAGATTAAAAACAGAAACCAACAAATTTATATCTTCACTCTCTAAGTTCTCTGTATCATGTCTATTTCTATATTCTCAATGTTTGATGCTAAATTGCTGCTATTTGCCACTGTGAGTGACATAAGTCATAGATTATTGATTTTAGAAAATGTTAAATAAATGTTCTTGCACCTGTTTGACTTAGGAGAGCCCTGCATAGTTCACAGTCATATTTTTATTTAACACAGTAACATAGACTATGAGTTGGCAATTAAACTTCTAGTTTACAATGCTTTGAAATACAGTTTGTTCTTATTACTTAACTTATTGAATTCATAACTATCTTAACTGGTCAACAAGAAGTGGAAGAGTTCCTTTATACTTTCAAGTTTTAAGAAGCTTTGAAATTGGATAACAAAAAGAGATTTGAAATGATTGAAAGAAATGGAGTAAAAAATGCCCAGAATATAAATTATGAGTTATGAATGATGCTCATGATGGTTCCAATCACAGACACAGAGTCCATACAAGACAAAATCCTCTCAGAGAAGGTTCCATAGGTGAATGTACCTTTGGATTTTGGATGCTGATCATTGTCTCTTGAGGATTCTTCTCCCTTCTTTGGGTCTACTCCAGCTATAGCTCAAGTTTGGTTAGAAATCTGCTTGTTGTAAGCAGGTGACTTTTATGGTAACCATGGGGGTCTGGTTCTACAGACATATAGAATGCAAGAAGTAAGGAGTCAGGCGAAGATTTTAGCCTTGCAGACATCTCTACTGGAAAGTTTCCTGGTGCAGTTATAGATGAGGAGTTCCAGGTGAGACCTAAGGACGTTTAAACAAACAACAGTTTTTCATTCTTGCCAGGAAAGCTACAGGGAGTGTGAAAAGTCATCTTGAGAAAATAACTATGCATAAGTATAGAAACAATGCTTCCTAAGATTCTAGAGGCCCAGACCTCACCACGGTGTTCACAGTATGTTAGACATCATGATTTAAGATTTAATGACTAACCTGCTGGGTTATGGTCTTTTTGGGATCAATTATTACTTTTGACTTCTCTATTTCTACCTTTTAGAATAGGCATATTTATCTTTTGCCTTTCTTTCTATTATGTAAATATGTAATTTGGGATAGAGATATTGAGGAGTAGATAAGAGCACTTAACTCACAAATATGAAGACCTAACTTTGGGGTCTAGAACTCATGTAAACATTGCTGGCATGACTGTATACCTATAACCCAGCTGGTGGGGGGAACTGAAATAGGCAGATTTCTAGGGATTATTGCATCCAGCATAATTCCATGCTCAATAGGAGATCAGTTTCAAGGAAATAAGGCAAATAGCAATAAAGCAGGATACCCAATATTGTCTGTCCTCTTCATAAAAAGGTACACAGACACTCATGTGTGCACATAACATACCTCTTCCTTTCACTTAAACCCATACCCACACAGGTATCTGTGCATATTCTACACCAGCAGCTCTCCATTTCTGTCTTTCTGTCTCTCTGTCAGTCTGTCTGTCTGTCTGTCTCTTCCACCCCTCTCTCTTACATGCACACACAAGGAAAATATTTTTAATTGATACTTTTAAAATTATGTTTAGAGGTTCAAATGAGAATAAATTTACCTTAACTGTCAAAAGAAATTTGGGGACATGGATTTTTCAATGTTACATATTCAAATTAAGACAAAGACAATTAGGGATAAAATCAATTAATTTTTTTCATTGTGAAAGGACAAATGTAAACCTTGGAAGGCAGGATGGAAAGATATGATTTAGAATGATTTAATTATCTTTGCTAATGTTAATCAAAAGGCCTATTTAAAGAGAATGAACATAAAATCATTTGCTTTTTAGAGTATTTTCCTACATGGAGGGTTGAGGTAAAGAGGTTTAACAGTGATGCATGCATGAATAACTAATTGAGTATAATTATCTAAGAGATCACTAAGTGTTAAAACGGAGTATCAGGGGCTAAAGGAGATGTTCAACCAGGCTACAGCAGACCCACAAGTTTGAATCCAGTACAACTAAGAGAAAGAAATGAAATGCAATAGAAAAAATTGAGGAGTGTTAGGTTGGCAAATGACCCTCTTGGTAAAGTGCCTGCTGCATAAGAACGAGAACCTGAGTTTGTATTCCTGATGCCCACATAAAAAAGCTAGACAAAAAAAAAAATTAAGGGCACCTATCGAGAACCACCCCCCAAAAAATTAAGGGCCTAGCAGTCGTGGCGCATGCCTTTAATCCCAGCACTCGAGAGGCAGAGGCAGGCAGATCTCTGTGAGTTCTAGGCCAGCCTGGACCACAGAGTAAGTTCCAGGAAAGGCGCCAAAGCTATACAGAGAAACTCTTGTCTCGAAAAACCAAAAAATAAAAATAAAATAAATTAAAAAAAAAGTACTTGAGCTAAGAAACTCAAGAATAAGAATATTTTGACGGGGCCAGGCAGTAGTGGCACACACCTTTAATCCCAGGACTTGAGAGGCAAAGGCAGGCGAATCTCTTGAGCTTGGGGCCAACCTGGGCTACATAGTGAGTTCCAGAATAGCCAGAGTGTCATAGTGAAACCCTGTCTCCACAAAACAAAAGGGGATCTGCGTTGATGTCCGTGGCCTGAGTTACCACCCAAAGCCATGTGGATGCCTGTGGTCTGGACTGCCTCCTAAAACCTGGCCCCACACAGGTCCTGGCAGGGTTGGCCTGCCCCTCACCTGAAAGTGGCTGGTCCCTGATTAACCAACTCAGCTACTACCCAGGCCCACATCTAGGGTATTGAGTTGGCCCACCCCAACATCTACTCCATCTATGACATGCTGGAGCACATGAAGGGACAGGTCCTAAGGGACAGGTCCTAAGGAACCATAGCCATGGGAACTCCGAGACTCAGGGAAACAGCAGGATATCCTAGAGGAGTTTTGGTAAGGGTCCAGGATTGATGGTGTGCGAAAGCCAGAGGCCTTGAAACCGACCAACAACTCATTGCAATGAATATTTGAAAGTAAAGCTGTTTGGGAAAAGGGCAGACTGCATGACATACCACAGCCCCCAAGGCCAGTACGAAAAACAAATATGTGATGGAGAGGCAGGCAAGGCAGAAGAGTGAAATGAGGTTTGTTGTTGTTTAATCATTATCATTATTTTTAATTTTTAATTTTCTTTTTTGGAGGGGAGGCTACAAGGGTAGAGGGCAGACATTGAAGGACTGGGAAATGAGTAGGATTGGGGTGCATGATGTGAAATTCCGGAAGAATCAATAAAAAAAAATTATGCTACAAAAAGAAAAAAAAAGCTAGACATGGTGGCAAGTGCCTGTAGCCACAGAGATAGGAGTGCATAGATAAATGATTGCCGAAGTTCATTGGTTAGCCAGGGCAGACATATCAACAAACTCCAGGTTCAGTGAGAGACTATGTGTAGGCAATGAATGAGAATGGCCCCATAGGCTCATGTATTTGAGTGATTGGTTCCCAGTTGGTGGGGTGTTTAAGAAGGATTAGGCTTTGATATTTGAAAAGCCCACACCAGACCCAGTGTCCCAGCCTCCTCTCTCTGTCTCTCTCTGTCTCTCTGTCTCTCTGTCTCTCTGTCTCCCTCTCTCTCTCTCTCTCTCTCTCTCTCTCTCTCTCTCTCTCTCTCTCCTGCCTCTTTCCCCACACTGTGGATTAGATGTAATCTTTCAGCTACTGCTTGTTGGCCAGCACATTTTCTACCATGATGATCATGATCTTTAACAGCCTGGGAATCCAGCTCCCAGGACTGCTACCTAGGGTTACTCAGAGAAAGACTTCTCAAGAGCAGGGATAAAAATTTTCTGATATGTAGTAATTCACACATGATCTGAGGGAAAAATAAAGAAGCACATTCTCTTTCTGATGGTAACGTTCTCTTTTACTTCACCTTTTTTAATTAAGAAATTTTTTATTCATTTTACATACCAACCACAGATCCCTCTCTTCCCTTCTCCCACTCCTCCAGCCTCCCCCTCCAAACCCACCCCCTATTCCCTCCTACAAGAAGGTAAGGCCTCCCATGGGAAGTCAGCAGAGCCTGATACATTCAGTAGAGGCAGGTCCAAGTCTCCTCCCGTCCCACCACAAGGCTGTGCAAGGTGTCCCACCATAGGTAGTGGGCTCCAAAAAGCCTGGTTATACACCAGGAATGGATCCTGATCCTATTGCCTGGGGGCCCATTAAAAAAATCCTATCTCTGAAAATTCTCTCTGCACACAGATACATTTCTTTACACACAGATATATATTTCTCTACTCTGTTACATTACTTCACACACTACTGCATCATTCATTCACTCTTTGCTCATTTACTCTCTCACTCACTCTCTCACTTTACTCTCTGCCCATTCAGCTATATCCCTCACTTAGCACATACACACACACACACACACACACACACACACACACACACACACACTGCACTGCTCTTTACACAGTTCCTTCACATTCCTTCTGTCACAGCCAAACTCTGCACAAATATCAGTTACATTTTCAGAGTCACAAAGCATTTCTTGAATAAACATTCAGAGACAGAGCCAAACTGGTAAACATAAGGAATCACAAGGTTTTTTGCAGGTTAGGAAGGTCACATTGACCTTCCAGTGAGTAATGTTTGACTAAGCACGTAGCCTGATAGTTAGCATTCCCAGACAGAAAAATGACATTGAAATTCAGTACTTAACAGTAACAGTTAGTTGGCTGTAACTTGAGTGGTTGGGGTCAGTGCAGAAAGAGAATTACTGCAGGGGTTTTTTTTTAGGGATGTAAGTGGTAGCACTTGAGAAAGTTACAGACAGAAAACAACTGGTTTCCACAGCCAGTGACCCCACGGATTTTGCCTAGTGGGACTCCCTAACAGAGAGTTATTCCCGGTGGGTCAACCTGTTAAATACTAGTTGTCACCTGATGTATACTCCCCCTGCCTCCTGCAATGGTTTTATTCTCTGAAACTATAAGCAAGCTCCCAATTAAATGCTTTAGTTGCCTTGGTCATGCTATATCGCTCATAACAATAAAAATGTAACTAAGACAGCGAGTGCTTACAATCCCAGAGATAAAGGACAGGATAAATGATTGCTAAAAATCTTTGGATAGCTAGTGCATATAAATCACTAAATTCCAGATTCAGTGAGAGACCTTATCTCAAAAGTAAACAAGGATAACACCCAGTGCTGCCTTTAGCCTACACACACACACACACACACACACACACACACACACACACACAAACTAAATACATGCACAAGCATATGTGAACACATGTAAAAATAGATAAAAGAGAAAGTAAATAAGTAAAAAATTAAAATTGAAACAGAAAGCAATTTTGCTTAATACTAACATTATGTTCATTAATATAACAAAGCAATACTTCTATTATTCTTATTCTGTCCTATTAGTCTTCCCTCCATTTGAAGAAGGCAGTCACAGTTTTTAAAAAGTTCAAGATAGTACAGAAGAATAGTATTATAATGTACAATTTATCATGCATGTATTTTTCATCAGGAACAAGCTAACACTAGGATATATTTAAAAATGTATGAGGCCTGCATTCATTTTGACAAAATTAGTCATAAATATATTGGCATTTAGGAAGAAGGACCAGCAGGATAAGTAACCAGCACTATTGAGGAGAATTCCACTTAGTGATTTCCACTCCAAAATTTCATGTGTCTCCTCTGAAAATTATCATTATTAAAAAAACAAAAAAGACTAAGAGAAGCATGATATTTTAGTTTTGTGGAAAGTTGCAGAATATTTAGTTTCTGGAAAAGTTTACATTCACACAGTAGGTGATGAAATAGAGAAGCATTTTGCTTAGGATCAGCTGACTGACACTTGTAGGAAGATGTAACCAGGACAGGGAAAGGAAGATTCTACCTAAGCATGAAAAAGTCAACACAGACTTATATTCTAAGATTTTGTAACCTGGGAAAAATGGTTATTTCTAACTCATTGATATTCCTCTAGAGGAAACCATTTTATCAGTGATCAACATACTTTTCATTTGTTTATGTGTATGTGTGTGTGTGTGTGTGTGTGTGTGTGTGTGTGTGTGTATGTGGGTATATACATACATAGATACATGTAATATATATATATATATATATATATATATATATATATATATATAGAGAGAGAGAGAGAGAGAGAGAGAGAGACATGGTATTTCATATAGCACAAGGTGGCTTTGAATTTCCATTGCAGAGAGGGTGACCTTGAACATCTGATCCTTCTGCATCCATGTCAGAAGTTCTAGGATTACAAGTGTGTGCCATCACATCTCACTTATTAATTGCTTGGAATTGAACCCAGGGCCTTATATGTCATGGCAAGCACTCCAGCAACAGAGTTCCAGTTCCAGCTCCCAAATTTACACTGTTAAAATGGCCTGTTTTTAATGACATCTGTTTAAAAGCTGGGAAAGTCAGCTAATTTACAAAAAGATCATAACTTTTATACTCCCAAATTCATTTCCAATGGATGTTCACTATCAGAAAATGATAGGATAAAAAGAATACTCTAATTAATTTTGATTTGACATACCTTTTCAACAAAAATTCATTTATATATTTTCAATTTTTCTTATGGAAGTTGGAGAACTGAGCTAGAATTCCATAGTCTATTTGACATTTGACCATTTGCAATGTTCATGTTCATTTATCAATGATGCTGTAACTATGGAATATCTGTGACTTATCATCATTCATGATTATGTATGTTGTACTCTTTGTTTTTATGCCAATTTTACCCAGAGTGTGATGTATAGCAACTTATGCTTAATGCTTGAAAAACATTAAATAAGATTCTACCATAATAAACTGGTTTTAAATTCAAGTCTTTAACTAAATTAAGGATTAGTCATGGATAAGAATGTCTACCAAAAAGAGAATCTAAAAGAAAACAAGAAACTCAAATGCAGTCCACTATATCTGAATGATACCCAGATGCCTCTTAAAGCAAAACTTGTCCACATGCTTTCGGTGCACATCCTTTCTAGAGGTTAATTAAATACACGCTGGGTATGACAGTGCTTTAGTGATGTAGACTATCATGAAGGTTATTCTTTTTGAAGGAGTTAATAAGAGTTTTCTGGAAGATACTGCTTTACAACAGACTTCCTAGTATTCTGGCTCTTAGAATCTTTCCACCTGTGGTATTCTGTGATATTCTCTGACCTACATAAGCAGGAGCTGTGATGCAGATGTAACCAATGTGGCTCTTCATGATTATCTTTGCATTATGCCCAGTTGTGATTTTCTGTGATGATCTCTGTTTCCTGTAAAGAGAAGTCTCTTTAATGAAGGGTGGTTGCTATACTTATCTACAGTATAAGGATAATACACAGAACTATGCTGCTCTGGCAAAGTACAGTAGTAGATTCTCTTCTAAGATCTATGACCTCACTATTCCTAGGATATTGGCTAGGTTTCTAGCATTAAGAATGCATCCCGAGTTGATTGGACCTTAAATACAAACATATAAAGAAGTGAATAATGGCATTATCAATAGACATGCTAATATGGAAGGGGTAAAATTTCACAGTGTCCTACCCCCAGACAAAGAACTACAGGCAATTAATGACTACCAGGAGAGGGATGAGCCCTATTATTGGTCACCCAATAAGGAGTTGTCAGCTCTGAAACCATATGATACAAACAATAAAATGGAGCCAGTGGGTTGTAATTATATATTTATGTGTATGCATGTATATGAATATATATATATATTATATACTTATTGTGCAACAATAATAACAAAAGAAAAATAGGCTATCAATTGAAAGGGGAGGATTCATAGGGATCTGAAGTAAGGATGCCAAGGAGGAACTATAATTAACAAAAGGAAGGGGGAAATGGTATAAATCTATTTTAATTAAAAATTTATAAAAAATTAAAATGGCATTGGCCAGAATCCTACCTCCCCATGAATTAGTTTGTGATTAAAAAATGATGCAAATAGGGCATGGAGATTTTTGTGTAGACAAAAGACATCTAAGAGTGCAGTCTTTCAGAAGATATAACCCCCCCCATCTTCTTTTTGAAAACATATTGCAAACAATCACAAAATAAAGTTTACTTTTCTGTTTTAAGTTGTCTTCAGCTTGCAGTCTGCATCTTTCCTTTGGTTTTTGGCCATTATGCTACTTCTTTTATCAGTATAAACATGCTGACATTGAAAGTCTTCAAAAACCCGAGACAGTATTAGATAAAATGTGTGTTCCTTTAATTTAAGTGATACATAAATTTAAAAAACAACAACATAAACATGCCTTAAATATTTGGTAAATTTCAAAAGTATAATCATCAGATAAAGATCATCATACACTCTCAAGAGGAGTTTCCACAAAGGGATTTCATAAATGTTTAGAGCAGCACCATTATACTCTGATAAATCATGCAAACTCTGAAGGTTTGTAATTTAAATGAGAAAAATCATTTCAGTTTTATGTTTCATAATAGACTTGCAAAATTCTTTTGCATGACTTTACATTCATTCTCTATATTCTCTTACTCTAAATTTGGAAGCCTATCAGGAGATATGCTACTTACAGCTGAGATCCACTGGGAGGAGACCCAAAATATCTCTTACGGAAATGCTAAAAAATGAAGTTAACAAAACTAAATGATCATTCTATATTGTCACACCAATAATTCAACTTCAAAATGATGTTCCATTTGGCTTCATTAACACAAGTTAGATGAAGCAATTGATCTAGCTATATTTCTATACTATTCGAAGAAAAAATATCATTTTTAAAGATTTCCCTACATGTGCATACTGTATCTAGCCTGGGAGGTCACTTTATTTGGTCTGCCATTGTACATGAACTATAATATCTAAAGAAATATAGCTTCTATATTTTCAACTTATCCTTAATAAGCTATACAAATAAATTTCAAACACTACATGAGTTTGAATTTAACACACAATTTTGTTCCAGATTTGGCTTTAAAAAGAACACATATTTATATCTCCTAAAACAGTAACAGAGTCTTTGATTTCTTTTAAATAAATTTATTTTTATTTTATCTGTTTGAGCGTTTTGACTGAAACCATGTACTATATGTATGCCACGCCTATGAAGCTCAGGTGAAGG
>CABHPP010137617.1:4227-39970 GCA_902168425.1 Peromyscus attwateri | reverse complement strand
ACAGTGACATTAAAAGTTAAAAGTAGATGAACTCCCCATATCCCTTCCCCATAGCCCCTGACAGACTGTTCTACCTTCCACATTTATTGGTGTGTCTATTTTTTAAGCCTCATTGCTAAGGACTGAACAGTTTGGACCTCTGAGTTTGAGGTCAGCCTGGTCTACAGAGCAAATTCCACATTAGCCAGAACTAAACAGGAAAACCTTGTCTTGAAAAACAAGCAAACAAACAAAAAGTGTTCTATGTCACTTCTTAAATTCATATTTTGGAATCACCCACCATTTATGTCAGGATATAAGAGATTTTTTTTTTTTGATTGGGTGAGGTCACTGCAGTGAAATATCATGAATGAGGGCAATACATTCACAAGGATGCTTTAGGGCTCTTTCCTTGTGTGTCTCTGTGTCCTTTTGTGTCTGGCTCTGATTCTCTCTCCTCTGCCATGTGACAAGCAAGAAAGGAGGAGGCCTCACCAGACACAGAACCTGCATGGGCTTAGATTTTACACCTCCCAATTTCTAAAACTATGAAAAAAAACTTGCTGTTTAAGCTTCCCAGTCCTAATGCATTTGCTACGACACCTCAAATTGACTAAGACACTCACCAAAGGAGGAACACACAGCATTTGTCCTTTTGTGACAATATTTCATGTTGCACAATGTTGCCAGGGTTTATCCTGGTAATGTTATGCCATCCTTCAGAAATCCTTTATCTTTATTTAAATTGGTAATTATGAATTTTATTATGTAGATTATGTAAATAGGTACTGTGACATATTTGTACAAGCCTTTTAGACAGTGGTCTACATTGGGAAATCAATAAGAGATCTAAGTGCTCCCCCAGGTTTTCATACTGAAATTTAACAGGACAGGGTACTCACATGACCTTGGTCATATTTTTTAAATACAAGGAACTATAATACATTAAATATTGGTTCATCTTCATACCTCCAAAGTATGGTTCTTAGGAGCACTTAGAGTCCTGGCTGGAGGCTAGGGACACAGATGAACAGCATCTGAAAGGCTGTAAAAGCATAACCATCGAGTAGGGAAGGCTAGTTTGCAGAACCTGCTTTTGCTGTGATGGTAGATGTATATAATTCCAGTGCCTTCACAATTCAAATAAACCTCATTTGTTATACTTTTTTTTCTATAGGCCTTCCTTGATGAATCTTGAAAAAGAAGCCAGCCACATAGCATAAATTCTAACTTCTTGCTGAATTCACGATGAAACCTCCCAAATGGAAGCTTGACTATATAAATAGCATGAGTTGAACAAAGGCTCTTAATCTCTAATCCAGTTAAACTGGATGAAGTAAGATTGATAATGGCTACCTTGCAACTTTCTTGAGGTCTCTTTCTCACTAGAGGTTAAGGAGGCCAATCTTGGTAAGAGATACCATGGTAGACCCTATCTAAAAGGTGGCAAAGCACCAGGAAGGTAACTTGACTGCTTTGGTGACTACCATAGTAATAATGAGATGGCATTGGAATATCATTCTTTCATGCTATGGAATGCCTGGCAGTGTTCATACATCTCCAAAGAGCCACATGGTGAATTACTGATATAAAGGGAAGTTACACTGATATTGAGGTAGCTATGTTTATCACTCTTCCACTGATACACCCTCATCTGGGTGGGTCACCCTACCAGTTGCACTTGGCTTTTTAATTGCAGGTCTATTTGTTGTGCTAGTATTTGATGCTATTGGCTGTGCATAAGCAGGGGTTATAGGATTTGAGTATTCTGTAATTGTTGCAAAACTACTTAAAGCCCGACAATTTGTACCACCACATGCTGGGACAGCTGCCTCATCTCATCTGGCACTGAGAAGAATAGACTTGGTTACTGCAGGCTGTTGGTGAAGTGGATGTGTTAAGAATACCATGTGCCCAAAGAGCCCATGCTTAAGTCATTGAAGTAATTCTAACTCGTGAATCAGGGGGCATAACTGTTGGTACCAGGCATGAGAGATGGTGTTTCAGTTCCAGGTGGCATCATTCCACCATTGGCACCATTATGATTTTACTGCAAAATGCCTGGATATATTTCCTCTGAAGGTACAATCCAGGTATATCTGGAGGAAATACTGGCATGAGTGGAGGAAAATCTAGCAATAGCAGAGGGATATTCCTGGAACTCCTGAACTGCCAGCTGTCCTATTGAGCCACTGGTGGGATATAACCTTGTTTTGTTTGAACGAGCTGTGGTTGAAATGAACTTGAGATTCTCATCATTATATCCATCAGAATCATGTTGTTGCTGCTCTTCTCACTCTGGCATAGCTTTTATCATCATCCCCGACTCCTGCTTCTACTTTGACTTAATCTTGTGTTTTCCATAGAAGAAACTGCCATCTTTCATCATTGTTTTGTTGAGCTCCTCATATACCTTTTTACTACCTGCTGTTAATGGTGTAATGTTTCTTGTCTCATTGTGAACCTATGTGTGACTAATAGATAAGGTTCATTCCTTTGTAAGACTATAAAATATCATTGTGTATGCATGCATTTATTTAAATATATATATATATATATATATATATATATATAGGTGTGTCCATGCATGTGTACGTGTGCACACGCATAAATTTATGTTTATGTAATGATAAGTATATAGATTTCCTTCACTTACTGGCTGGTGTGAATAAAGCTGCTATGAGCATTGATGCATTAGTACATGCACACATACACACAATACACATATATACACACCACACATATACACACACCACACACATATATGTACACACACATACACACACACACACACACACACACACACACACACACACACACACACACAGAATTGATGGACTATATGGTAATTCTCTTTAGCTGCTTGGTGATCCATCCCAATGAACTATAAGAGAAGCACTGTTTTGTGTTCTCAGAGGAAGCAAACACCAGTTCTAATATTCAGTTTCTATTTTCTCACCAATAGTTACTATTTTCATAATTTTTAAAAAACTGTCTTCAACACTGGAGAGGTGGCTTAGTGGTGGTTCCATCTCCAGCTCTCACATCAAACAGCCACCCCCAACAGTCTGTATCTCCAGTTCTAATGGAATTGATGCCCTCTTTAGGCCTCCATGGGCATTGCATGCTTATGGTGCACATAAATCATATAGGTACACACATATACACATAAGTAAAAGTAAATAAATTTATTTGTAAAACTGCTGCTGATTGTGAACCTAATTTGCATGTCTTGAGTAATTATTATAGTTATTTCAGTTACTTCCCTTGTTGCAACAAACCACCTGACCAAAGAAACATAAGTTTGTTTTTGGCTTAAAGTGTAATTGTAAGTCACTTCTGGATGTGTAGGCATCCTGACAAAAGGAGAAGACTACTGGAAGAATGTTGGTTCTTACCTTGCTTTATCTTTTCATGCAGCCCAGGACCTCTCAGCCCACGGAGTGGTGCTGCCCACATTTAGCTTGTGTCTCTCCATCTCAATTAACCTAATTTAGAAAATTCTTCACAGTTGAGGCCTAGAAATTCATGTTTGTGATGATTCTAGAGCCTGTTGACAATCAATATAAACCACTCTAAGTCTACATCTTTTCAACTTGACACATATACATATCACTCTTAAACCATTATTATTCACTTGTTCCCTTAGGCTCAAGGCCATCTCATAATATATCATATATTTAGTCCAACTTTAAAAGTCACTGTAATTGTTAACACTGTTCAAAAGTATAAACATGGAAACTCTTTTGAGACTCAGGCATCTGTGACCTCTGAAGCTCCACGGGGGAGAAATTACACATTTCCATATAAATGATGAAAAGAATACACATTTTCATTCTAAGAGGTAGGAATGGAGGCACAGTAAGAAAAGATGAAAAGAAATTAGTCCATTAATTTTTAATGCAGTCTCACTCAATTTATTTGAATGCTGAGGGAATGACACTATGTTCTTTTCTAGAATACAGCAAGAATGGCCTCTAGTTCAGTTACCAATAGAGCTGTCATTCATTTCTGAAGCCTCCTAAGTTGGACCTCTACTCTCTGCAAATCTCTCAGCATTCCGGTTTCCTTAGACATCAACAAATTTGCCCATTGAACACTGTTTACAACACTCTAGGGCTTTTCTCAACTAACATTCCAAATTCTTCCAAAACTCTTTCCCCTCACACATCTGTTCCAAGCGCTGAAGACCCACATGGTCAGATATATTGCCGCAACAGCCCCACATTTACTATTTATTTTGTTTTAATTACTTTCCTTGTTATTGTGATAATACATCTGACCAAAGAAACGTAAGGAAGGAAAATTTATTTTGCCTTATGGAGTAACGGAAAGTCCATAATTTTAGGAGAGAAAAGACAGGAGGAATAAGAGGTTGCTGGGCACATTTGTCCACAATTAAGAAGCAGAGAGAGAAAGGGGGAAGAATGATGCTTCTTAGTTTTTTCTTCTATATCAGTCTAGGACTCCAGCATATTGAATAGTGATGCCCACATTTACGGTAGGTCTTAATACTTCAATTATTATAATTCATGCAATTTCATACAGACATATTAAAAGATGTATTTTCAAGGTGATTGTTGAACTTGTCAAGTTGACAATGAATATGAACCATCGCACTGGTGTAAAGCATCTTTTCCTGTTCATTGCCCAACTATGTCCTCAGAAAAATGTCCCTTCAAGTCCTTTGCTTTTTTTAATTTGTGCTTTGAAAATCTAAACACAAAATCACTGTATTATGCCAAACATTTTCTATCATTATATGGGTTACCTTTTACTCTTCAATTTATCTTGGCATACAAAACATGTTTTAATTTTAATAATCAGCTTACCTGATTTAAGCGAGGGGGGGGGGCGGTGTCTGTGACATTGATACCAAATCCAAGCAATCATTTTTAATGCATTATAATCAAGATTTCCTCCATGTGTTCTCTAACAATTCTATAGTCTAGCCTTCCCCTTTATTAGATGTTCGTTTTGGTTTGAGGTCTTTTTGTATATTGCTTAAGATCAAGAGTCAATGTTTGTTTATGTTTGCATGTGGATACACTGTTTTCTGAGTGGCTAGTTGAAAAAAGTCTTTTCCCATTAAACAGTCTTCGCACTGTTGCTGAGGTTGCTGTTGTTGTTTACCTCTTTATGGAAAATTTAATTCTGAGTTCTCCATTCAGTTTTACTGATCAATAGTTCTATTTTTAATCCTAAATACCACACTGTTTTGAATATTGTAACTGTGTTAAGTTCAACATCAGAAAGTGTTAGCTCTTCAATTATATTCCTTCTCAAGACTAAGGATTGATAAATCTTTAAGATTACATATAGATTTTTGTATTATTTTCTGTTTAAAAAGAACCCTCATTGGAGTTCTGATGTTGATTACATCGAACTTGTAGATTGCACTGAATTCTACTCTCATCATGAAAGTGTCATGTTTATCATCAACAACCAATGCTATTCCATTGTTCTGCTTATGTCTTCCATAATTTCATCAATGTTTTGTGATTGATAGTTTCAAGTCCAGGACATCAGTGGTTAAATATAGTCTTGAGTAGTTTCTTCTTCTTTTTGAAGCTCTTTGTAAAATTTTTGTTTCTTTTTAAAAATAATACTTTATTCATTCTTTGAAATTTTCATGTATTTATCTAATGTCTTTTGATAATAACCATCCACCATCCCATCTCCCTCCAAATTTCATGTCCTCTTTTTATTGTTATTAACAGTCCCAAGTTCATTTAGAGCTATTTATATGCATGTGGATGTGGGGCCATCAACTGGGACATAGCCAACAATATGAGCCTTTCTTTTCCCATAAATAAATAAATAAATAAATAAATAAATAAATAAATAAATAAGTAACTCTTCTTCCCTTAGCAGCTATCAACTGCCTGTAATTCATCAGCCAATCAAGTAGGGTCCTCATAGACCCTCACCCATCTGTCCTAGAATTATGACTGGCTTTATCTTGGGCATGTAACCACAGTCACTCTAAGCTGATGTGAACAATAGAGAAGTTGAGTTCAGAAGTCAGCGTTTTACAACTCTCCTCCCCATCTATTAGCTCTTAAATACCATCTATCCCTCTGTCCACAACGTTCCCAGAACTTTGGGTAGCAGAGGTTGATATAACTTACCCATTTATAGCTGAGAACTATAGCTGAAAACTCATGATTTCTTATAGTCAGATCTTTGACAAGTTAGGAGCCTCTGCATAAACCACTCCCCATTTCAAAAAGAATATTCTCTCTCCAGAATTGAGAGTAGCACAAATCTAGGGGCATAAACATAAATATTTAGAAGGCACTTTCATAGCATGACCATTTAATAAAACAATAACAGTCAGTTCTCCCCTAGGGCCTATGGTCTCCACAGTCACAGACCTTTGACCAGGCATGAAATCCTTCCTGTGAGGAGGCCTCATATCCAATCAAAAGGCAGTTAGTTGCCCCTATGACTGCCATGACACTGTTGCATAAGTGGGTACATCTTGTCTCCCAGGTCAGCATGGAAGTATGTAAGGTTATAATTGGTGTATAAAATGAAATTATTTCTGTGTGTAAATTATATGACTTTCAACTTTGCCAAATACATTAGAATTCTCCTTCTTTCTCTCGTTTTCTCATTCTATATTATTGAGAAAACACTGATATAGTTTCAACTTTCTGCTTTGTTTTTAGAGGCATATTTAAAGTAGCAGTATTTACCATCTCCTCTGTCCTCTTAGTTTGATGCATTCCTATTTGGTGATATGGATGGAGAACAGTGATAAATAGCATTCAGCACTCAAAGAGTCTGCCTAATCTCAACGCAGCATTTCCAGCACTCTCAGTCAGAAATCAAAAGCATTCTAAGAAAACAATACTTAGCTGAAGTGTGATACTTTAAGTCTTCAAGTAAGAGAGATTTACGGAAGAAAACCAATCAGTATGAAGTGCATTCTGAAGCTGGTTTCACCAATTGGCACTCTTGAGCTGAGATTTTGGCATATGGAACTTTTATTTGAGCAACAAAATGCACCTAATTGTGTAATTTGCATATCTTTACTAATGCATGAGGAAAACCACAGTAAATAGAGAATGTTCTGCTCCTTGAAATGAAGGATAGTAGTGGCTCCTTTAGGCACTGTTTCCCAGGAGTTTTCCCAGTTTAGATTACATTAAAGAAATTGTTAAAAGATAAGAAATTGGGTTAACTTAATAATAAATGATGTAAGAGAGTACTTGGAGGTATTTATGTCTTATTAATTATGTGTATATGTATGATAAAGATGTGAATTTCTTAATTTAACCCCAAATTATCTTTTATTACTAAATTTGATCCTTTAATCTGAATTAAAAATATAACAGTATCATAAAATAGTCTGGGGGGGCTTTTTAAATTACATATATATATATAGCTTTAGATTATATATACGTATATATGTATATATATATATTGCTTTCTCTTGAGTTAGACAAAGAAAATATCTATATTGGAAGGATATAATTCTGTTACTTTTGCTATATTTAAGATATGATGGAAAAATGCTTTCTCAAAATTTTTCTTGAAGAATCTCATTCAGGGGTTAAAGGGAGGTAGCTCAGTAGGTAAAATGCTTGCTTCAAAAGTGTGTCGACCTGAGTGTATATCCCACAGCCCCCATATAGACGGACATGGTGGTAGTGTAGATCTGTAATCCCAGTGTTATTGTGATGAAATGGAAAAATGGAGACTGGGGATTCACGGAATCTCACAGGCCAGCTAGCTTTGATAAACACATCCACACCACCTACAGATGATGGGAAGAATCTTGTTTAAACATACTGAGTCATACAAATTACTACATAAATAAATATCAAAATGTGCTTATTACCAGTCACAGGCGTGCATGTGTTTAAGGTAGTGGTTTCTGAACTTTTCTATGATGAACTACAATGTCCTGGACGAGGGGGTTCCCTTCAGAGCAGCCGTTTCTCCATTCTTCACTGAGAAAAGCAATGTGTCTTAGAAATTGCATTACTTAGCCCATGTTGTACATCAGGATGACTGTACAGGTTTCTGTTAATGAATTGAACCAAATGGAAATTACTGAATGGAACTTGCAGGAAGGATGTTTATAAAGAGAGAGCAAGCCAGGCCATGGTGACACACACTTTTAATCCCAGCACTCAGGAGACAGAGCCAGGCAGATCTCTGTGTTTTCGAGGCCAGCCTGGTCTACAGAGTGAGATCCAGGACAGCCAGGAATACACAGAGAAACCTTGTCTCGGAAGAGAGAGAGAGAGAGAGAGAGAGAGAGAGAGAGAGAGAGAGAGAGCAAATTCAGAAAGTGGGAGGTTTGTCTATGGTGTCTGTCTTGCTACCAGTGTTCCATAAACATGGTGAGCAGAGCTCTGCCCATAGGGGTAGAATGTGTCACGTCCACATTCCCTTGATATATAAGAACACATTTTAGCTTCTGTATCTGCCCTACACACATTGCAGGAAAATAAAGCCAAGTCCACTAAGTCGTTCTTTGGGGGATATCCTGCCACTCTTTAAATGACATTTGGAATCCTGTATTTCTAATCTTATTTTGTTAATAAATTATACAAGCTTTTTCATTTTCTGAATTCACCATGGAATGTGTGCTATTAAGAAATGCTCTGCATATGAAAAGTTCATGGCAAACATCATATTTAATGATGAAAGACTAATGGATTTTCCAACTATTCGAAAATCACAAAAATACTGCTTTTGCCATTTCTATTTCTCATATTATTGGAAATTATCCTGAGACTATTAGGTAATAATGGATTAAAATAGGAAAAATTACCTCTATTCACCAATGAGTAACTTTATGTAAGGATCAAAACAATATGCAAAAACACAAATATTGCTTATTATATCTATATATTTCTTAATATAGTTGTATCTCTTCTTTTAATATAGCTCTTCATCTAATATGTACCCATGAAGAAACATAATTCATTAACACAGAAATTTTTAAAATTGCAATTTGTGGCCATTTAGGCAATTTAAATTAGGATCTAAATTCTATCACTCTAAAGAGACAGTATTGGTCTCTTTTGACAACTCAGTGTTGTTTGACAACTCAAAATGTTGGTTATTTATTAAAGATGAATTGTTGTTTAAAACATGAAATGATGCTGATCAGGAATATTTTAGCACAGACTAAATCTGCATGTGTTTGTCTACATTCTTCAGTAATAGAAAAACATTTTTCTAAATAAATATAAGAATAAGCCTAATCAGAACAAGCTGACTAGCTAGACTAGTGGAATCAGGAATGTCTGGATTCAGCTGAAAGACCCTGCCTCAGTGACTAGTATGCAAAGCAATGATAGGAAGAAACCCCATGTTGGCCTGGGTTATGCATGCCCATATAGCCTCACAACACCCTTTGAACATATAACATGCCACAAATGCACACCCATGAGAAAGAAAAATAAGATTGAATCATCCTACAAGATGTTTCACTGCAAAGCTATATCTATTTTAAGTGGCTCCATTTTGTACAGAAATCTACCTGACCTACCCACCCTTCTAAGGACAGATATCTGTCCCCATTTGAAATACTGTACTTTTGTGTTGACATTCCTGCTCTGCAGAATAAAAAAAAATATATAAAATTTAAAGTCAAAAGAATGCTTTCTGAAATTGGAAATTCACTGAGATAACTTATAAGAAACCAAAGTAATGGAATCCTCACAGGTTGTAAGAAACTGGAGAGATGGTTCAGTGGTTAAGAGCACTGGCTGTTCTTCCAGAGGTCTTGAGTTCAATTCCCAGCAACCACATGGTGGCTCTCCACCATCTGTAATGAAATCTGGTGCCCTCTTCTGGCATGCAGGCCAAACACTGTATACATAATAAATAAATCTTTTTAAAAAAAATTAATATGATAGATGGATGATAAATTTTCATATTTTATTGTCTTGTCTTTTGCAGTACCACAGAGCAGACAGTGCCCTGTACATGGTAAGCAAACATTCTACCAATGTATCACCAAGCCTAGGTGATACATTTTTACACCCAAGCATAGTTTGTGAGCCTGATATTTTGCTATACTGACAATCTAAAATGAATTCTTCTCAGTGGTAATTTGATCATATTTTAATGAAAGCAAAGGAAACATTACTTAAGGCAGTAGGACTCCTAAATTTCAGGAAAACTTCTGACAACTTAGTACAGTACAAGTAAGTGGACACAAGCTTACTGAGAAGTGATGTCGTCGGCTCTTAGGAGTCACCCTGCATTCTGGGCTCTGTCATCCTCTACATTGAGAAACCAAGGGGAACTCCACCAAGAAGTTCCCTATTATTCTACAGGTCATAACTAATTATTCAATATTATTAACAATAATTATCCCCTTTCTAATGAGCAGTTCCCTTTCAAAAGGGAACCTTTTTTTTTTATTTGCCTGTCTGAATTTTATTTACTTATGCCCAAAGACACCCTACAATAGAAATGCAGTCATTATAAAAATAAAATATCAGGGGTAAAAATAATCTTCTATAGTCCATTTGATAAAAGTACTTGATCATTTATTCTTTCATTTAAGCATTCACTTTCTTACTCAGTGGGCAATGCCAGACAAACGTTGTTTCCAACTTTGTGAAGCTTAATAATTTTACACAGCAATTGCAAGGATAACAAAATGGTATATGACCTAGAAAAGGGACACAGACATGGTGATGTTTTCAACAAAGAAACCCCTCCAAGTTCGACAGGTACTATTTTCTGAAAAGTAACATCTAAGATGAGACCCAAGAATAGAGGAACATTTTCTCTGTGAAATAGAGGAGGAGGGACCAGCGTTCTCTGGACTCTGAAGTGGGGAATATAAGGACCCCAGGTGGAGGAAGTCTGTTGAGCAGCAGTGACTTCAGTGTGTGTTGAGAGGAGCATCCAGAGCTGATTCTCTGAGGTCTGGAAGCTGAGTTCCAGGCTTGAGATCCTCTTCCATTCCGATTAAGAAGCTGTGGGAAAATGTTAGTCTTCGAAGAGGCAAAAGAGAGTTTGCATTTAAAAAGTGAAGTCTGCTTATTCTCTGGAGGATATATTGTGGGAGTAAGAATAGAAGCCATCAGGAGGCCATGACAGCTGCAAGATAAAAGATGACGAGACCGTGGGTGAATTGCATGAGGTAAATGCCATGAAGATGGAGCTGGAACAGTTTGGAGGCACAATCGGCATGAGTCGTGGGTATAAATAGGTATACAACCCACTGTTGTCTGCACCCATCAAGTGTGTCGGTTTCCAAGCTGTTCCGTCTGCTTTCTTCCCTTGTTTCTTTGAAATACAGTGTTGGTATCACATGGTCTTGCCTCTGTATCACAATGGTGACTCCTAAAGTTTTCACTGGACTAGAGGGCTTATCAGAAAATCCCTGTTCCTGAAGAGCAGTGATTCTCAATCTTTGTAATGCTGCAGACTTTTAATACAGTCCCTAATGTTGTGGTGACTCCGAACCACAAAATATTGTTGCTACTTCATAACTGTAATATTGCTACTGGAATGAATCATAATGTAAACATCTGGTATGCAGGATATCTGATATCTGGCCCATGTGGAGATCTCAATTCACAGGCTGAGAACCTGTGGAGTCTGCACTCTGTTAGAAGGAACCTGACTCCTGAGTGCTTTCCTTTCTGCTGTATCTTAGCATTGGTATGTTAGGGTGTGACAAGGACTGAACAGGCATGTTGGCCTGAGAGATTTTATAGGTACTTCAAATGCTGCCGCTCTTTCTTGGTCACACAACACAGAGCTTGTGTTACCTGATATTCAATGACAACTGCCTGATACTGAGTTTTGTTTGAAGTAAGAGTAAGAATGTTTGTGACACACAGACAGATGCTGTACTCCGGAGGAGCTTAGGAATTTTTAACCCAACAGCATTAAAGCAAGCTGAGCTTAGAACAGGGACCAGTGTGTATATGACTGGTGTTCTCTGTGGCTCACTGACTTTTTAAATCTCATCAGTCATGGGCACTGTTTAAAAGTCTCACAATGCAAGTAATGCTGATTTTAGTATTTAATGTCCTAGTGTAGTTTCCTTGCATTTGTTAGTTCTGTGACTGCCAATGAGACTATTGTCTGTGTGTATGTAAAACTGTGTGTGTGTGTGTGTGTGTGTGTGTGTGTGTGTGTATGTGTGTGTGTGTGTGTGTGTGTGTGTAGGCAAGAAGTCATTCTTGGGCATCATTCTTCAGGGGCTGTTCATCTTGTTATTTGAGAGAGGGTGAAAGAGAGGGTCTCCACTGGTACGGGGGCTAGACTGGTTGACCATTAAGCCATCAGCCTTCCCAGTTCTGGGATTACATTTGCATGCCACCATAACCTACCTTTTAAATAGATTCTGGGACTGAATTCAAGTATTCCATCTTATGCAGCAACTATTTTGCCATAGTACCAGCCCAATACTATACTTTTTTTTAATAAAGGGGGAGTTTACTTTATACCTTCATATCTCCCCATGGCATGTTTACTTCTTCTTGGCGCTTCATTTCCTTCCACTCAAACACTTTTTTTTAGTTTTCCATTCTACATCAAACTTTGTATCTTTATATTTCTCTACTCTCCTCCATCAATTGTCTGTGCATCTATTGCCTATTGACTTGCTTCTCCTGGTACCTCCCAGTGGTTAATTTCTGCCGTGAAACCTTGCTCCAGCTCTAGAAGGTCAACACCCCTGCTTTTGTGGATCCTTGTAAGGATTTCACATCTTAACTGTCTCAGTGTGATACAGTTCTCAACATATGCATGTAATTTTGTGGCTCAGTGATCCAGAAATAAGGATAATGGAGAATATCAAATTGTCAATTGATGTAAAATTCACATTTTCACCTAGGTTAATGTTTGTGGTAGAAACTGCTGGCTGCTTCACAGGTCCATTCTGGCCTCCTTACATAATATAAGCTCTTGAACATATGACTCCTCCAATAAAAATTCTATTTGCTAGGCTTTTGAAAACAGATACATAGATGTACATTCTTCTAAGAGGAAGACTTGAGTAGGATGTCTAGGTCATGACATTCAAGAACAGTGAAATGATTGCTTTATCATTACTTGGTGAAAAGTAAAGACAGAGTTGAGAAATGGAGTAATTTTTTTTCAGATTGTGACATGGAAGCCATCTATTGAGCATGACAGCACACAAAGACCAGAATTAATTTGATTCCCAACTGGGAAGCAGGCCTGCGTTATTCCCATCTAGATACCTCATGAATCCAGTTATTTTGTTTGGGATTGAATAGCTCAATGTTGCTTTGATGGATTTCTGCAGAGGCTCTTACTGTTCATTGGGTTGTGATAACTATTATTCCCCACAATAATCTGGAGAGATTGATAATTCTCAGTCCACTTTTACATGTGATCATTCAAAACATCTAGTTAGTAGCAGCAAAGCTTTATTTATTTATTTGTTTATTTATTTGTTTGTTTGGGGAAGGAGGTCCTGTGTGGTCCAGACTGGCCTCAAAACTTGTGGTTTAGCATCAGAAGATCTTAATCTACTGGTCTCCCTGCCTCTACCTCTCCAATGCTGAGATTACAGGTGTGGCACCTGGTTTTATTAACATATGGTATTAGAGTTAAAACCCATAGCCTCTTGCATCATAGGCTAGTGCTCTACCAACTGAGCTATATATACTTAATCAGTGCATCCTCTTTTATTCATTTGTATTGATGATTACATAACCTAAATGGTTAGCATTCTTTCTAAAATGTGTTCTCTTATGTAAATGAATAAAATCTCATGCGCTCATTTATCCAATGTTCAAACTCATCACATGACTATTGTAAGCCACTAGTATTATTGTCTCAAACTATATAGAAGTTTTGTAGCCATTCAGCATGTTCATCTAGCACACTTTCGTAATTCCTGTGTGGCTTATAAGTGGGCTAGATACATGCATTAATTTTCTACAGCAACCTAGGTTGTCCCATAAGAGATCTTGTTAGCTTGTGGCTCATACAAGCTACCATTTATATATCTCTCTTAATGAAAAAGGAAACATGAGACTACCCATGTATCCAGGGGGGATTCTTGTTATACTAGCCTCTCTAGGTTAGTAGTGAGATCACTTTTTTTTTCCAGTAAAAGGCCAGAAAGTGAATGTTCTAGGACTGAGGATCATATGGTCTTTTGATGTGCAATTCATTTACTCAACTCAATGCTATTGTCATAATACAGAAGGTTTTATACATAGTGACAGTATATGGGTAACTATGTTTTTGATTAAACCTTTATTTGAAAGTATGAGTAGCCGGCTTGTTTGGCATGTTGGCTTAGATTGCTGGCTTTTGCTCTAGAGTGTTGTTCTATGTAGTTAAAACTGGCTTCCTATGCCATATGTATCTTACTCCTCTGAAAGGAAGAAAGAGAATCAAGGCACCAGGGTGGTATTGATTAAATGAGGGAAATCATGATCCTCAGGCTTCATTGGTAAGATCTTAATCATGTTAAATAAAAGATACAGAAACATAGTCCTGTGCTAGGAACCCTGGATCTTTCTAAAATATGAAGGATAGAGGCCTGGTTTAAATGTCAAAAAGAAGTAAAGGGGTTAGAACTAAACCATGTGCTAAAGTAGATTTGGCCTTGAGCATCTTGTAGTTGGCCAAGTGTTAAGAGTCAACTAACCAAGTATCTGTCACAATGCATAATTAATCACACTACTATACATATATACCTCTATAAGAACCAAAGTCAAGACCTTGATTTATGTTTGTAGAGTGAAACAGAAAAATCAAAGTAGAGTGAACAGGTCCCTGAAAGCTAAATGGACATTCCTCAAGAAAACACAGGGTGGAAAGCAACTCCTCACAGAGAGAACTATAGAATTGCCTCAGGATAGACAAGTTGAGCTACCAGAATGCTACAAAAGACTGGTGGCCAAAAGCTTGTTTGTTTTACTGCTGATAAACGCTGGTATAAGTGTTCTGGTTTGTTTTCTGTTTCTCTGAGTAAAATACCATTACCAAAAGCAGCTTGAGTAGCAGAGGGTTCACTTGACTTACAAGTTACAGGCTATCATCAATGGGAGCCAAAGCAAAAGCTCGAGGCAGGAGATAGAAGCAGAGACAACAGGAGAAATCTGCTGACTGGCTTGCTCCCAGGGAAGGGCCAGTTACCTTTCTCTTATAGGCCGGGCCCACTTGCCCAGGTGTGCCACCACTCACAATGGTGTGCCCTCCTATGTCATTTAGCAACCAAGAAAATATCCCAGAGACATTCCCACAGACCAGTCTGAAGGAAAAAGTTCTCCAGTTGTGATTCCCTCTTTCCAGGCATGTCAAGTTGACAACCAAGATTAGCCATCACACTCAACTCTGCAAAAGCTCAACATTTCTGAAGCTAACAGAGTGTCTGCCATATAGAACAGAACCAGTCCCAGCTGAGGAAAGAGACTTTGAGCCCTCTCTGGACCCTAAAGACTTTTCATATGAATTATATGGAATAATGTTTTCCTCATTTCCTTATTCAAAATAAGTCTCCTTGGGTACAACTTGACTCAAGAAGGCAAGAAAGTATGAACTTAACAAGTATCTCAGGGAGATGAAGAGAATTATTGTGAAGCCTGATGTCAACCACAGTTATTAAAGACTCCGAGAAGCATGCAGGGGAATCCAGAAACTTCTAGAAAGTGAATAGCAGAGAAGTTGTGTTGCAACCCTGAGCTAGCAAATGGGCTTAAAGAGGCAGCATCCACTTGAATGACAGTTGTTATAATAGTTGGGAGAATGGACTAAAACAGGGAGAGATGGGAAATAGGGAGTAGATGTGAAATGTAGTGTACAGAAGTCACATACAATACACACACACACACACACACACACACACACACACACACCAAAACAAAACAAAACAAAAACAAAAACAACAAAAACAAAAAACATCTTTTTCTTCTCCAGAGGCTAAATGGGAATTTCTGGTTTTAAAATAAGGGAATATAAAGAGAATGCAAGAAAATCAAGAATATAACACAAATCTACACATTTATGATAAACTGAAAGAGGACCAAAAACACATTTCCATAAAATATGAATAGGGCTGGAGAGATGGCTCAGGAGTTAGGAGTGTTTGCTGCTATTCTGAAGGGCCTGAGTTAGTTCCTCAACACCGCATCATGTGGTTCACAACCATCTGTGACTCCAGCTCCTCCAAGCAATCCAACACTTTTGACTTCCGCAGACACCTGCACAAATGCACACACACCTACACATACATGGTTAAAAATAATAATAATATATCTTTAAAAAACTGATGAAGCATAAGATTTTTAATTATATTAGGTCAGCTTCCTGTTTCTGATATTATGTGACAGCTATATGACATGTAACTTCTATTATTTTGAAGGAAAACTTGGAAAAGTCAATGGCTCTAATGTTTTAAAGTATTAGTCATTTGCATTGGCACAGTCTTTATAACTTTCCTCCACTTTACAGATATCAGCCTACCTTCCTCACAATGCCAAGATTCTAAACAGGTGGTAATTGTTAATATCTTCATTTGTGTAAAACAAAATGTTCTGGTAGCTCAGTAAATGCCATGCACATAAGATTAAAAAATATACCTGAAATATTATATAAGAGGAGCTTTTCAGCTCTAGTGCCTTTTTTGCATACTTTTGAATAGGATATTGTTTGGGAAAATGGTGAATCTTGGATATATGCCTTCACAAAGAAGTAGACATAGAAACATATCATGGTCTCTTGAAGATGAGTTGGGTATATTTCTTAGTCAAGCACAGTAACACAATTCTACAACCCAGGTAAAGAAGGCCCAAGGTTTATTCCCACTCTTCTTAAATCATAGCATGGAAAATCTGTAGGTCTTAAAAATGTTTAATATATATATATATATATATATGTGTGTGTTAATGTTGAAGATGTACCTCAGTGGTTGAGAACCTGCCTGGCATGCAGAAGAACCTGTCATGCACACAGAGACACAGACACAGACACAGACACAGACACACACACACACACACACACACACACACACACACACACACACTGGGGGGGGGGCAAATGGTTACTGCCAATTGCTAATTATAAATTGGGATCAACAGCAATTTCTTTTCCCTTTTAAAAAATTTAATATTTGGCCCACTATCAATTTTGTTCTATATTCTGATTTAGAAACAGATTATATTACAATATTTGTCTTGGTTCTTGATGGCATGGGTGTCTCATTAAAATTTCTGGTTAAAGCAAGGGTCTCACCTTCTGTATCCTGAACATGAGGATAAATGGCTCTACACGGTTTAATAATGAAGAAAAGCTGCTTATAGGTGAACCACAAATATTGCATTTAATGAAGATGTGCTTCTGGAAGTGTGCCTGACTCCATACCTCAATATCAGAATGGTCCTCTGTGTTATCTAGAAAGAGAAAAGAAAAGTTCTTGCCTGGTAAAAATCTGCTTTTTCCTAGGAATGGTAAGGTGCTTTTCTCTTGAGTATTTCATTTATATATATATATATATTTCAGCTGCCTTGACTTAATGCTTCCTTTAGGAAATGAGTGTGCACCTCCTGTGTACACTGGAATGCTAATTTTTAAATACTTCCAAAATAATTTGGTTTTGACCTTATTTTGTGAAATCCTGGCTTTTTAATTAATTTCTTTTCTTTGCTTTTTAAGCTAGTGAACACCTGCTACTTTCTCTAGAGATGTGCATCTAAGCTGGTCATCAGGCTTCAGATTTACTGCAGATTTTCCAGTGTTAATCTAAAGTTAATGAGTTAGTAAAGTTCAAAATACATCTCCATATGATTACCCACAGCTAGACAAGAAAGTTTCTGTTTTTGTAAATTAATAATTTGAAGTTATATTGTATATATAGCTGAAGTTGGTCTGAAAAAGAAGATATCCTCAAATTCTCTTCCACGTTTTTCAATTTTTTTCTTTTAAATTGAAGAGGGAAATTGATTAAAGGTTGTATTAATTTACCTTACAAAGCCCTTATAGGAAAGAATTAGAAAAAGTTCTTGGAAGATATATCAGATTGTGGTCCCATGTCAAATTCCAGATGACTATATTATTCTTATCCAAATATCCTAGGGTCCATTGTAGTTATTTGCTGTGGAATGTCATTCTATATGCTGTGAATGTGTGTTGCTCTGATTGGTTGATAAATAAAATAGTGATTGACCAGTAGCCAGGCAGGAAGTATAGGTGGGACAAACAGAGTAGGAGAATTCTGGGAAGAGGAAGGCTGAGTCAGGAGTTGCCAGCCAGACACAGAGGAAGCAAGATGTCAAGGCAGAACTGAGAAAAGGTACCAAGGCACGTGACTAAACAGAAATAAGAATTATGGGTTTAATTAAGTGTAAGAGATAGTCAGTAATAAGCCTGAGCTAATGGCTGAGCTGTTATAAATAATATTAAGCCTCTGCATGATTATTTTATGAAAGGCTGCGAGACTGTGGGTCAGAGATTTGTTCTGACCACAGTACAGATGGGACACAGGAAAACTTTCAATTACAGTTATTGTTTTTAAAATAATTATTTTTTATTTGCATTTGTATGTTTGTCTGTTTGAGGATATGGCATTTGTGTACAGGTCCCTGCAGAGACCAGAAATGAAAATTAGATTCCCTAGAGCTAAGATGCAGGTATTTGAAGTCACTCTTGATTGTCAAGCCATATCTCCATTCCTTACTGTAGTTATCACCGCATTCATACATAAGAATCTGATCTCCAACCAGCTACTTATGGTATCATTCAGATCTAAAACAGTTTGCTATTTATTTTTATAAAAGATAAAGGCAACTTGTTATTTTTCTGACTGACCATATATGAAAATATTTAACAAAAACTAATTTGGAATTCCAAAGGATCAAGGTTCATTAAAGTGGCCAGGGTATAAAATATTAAGTGTGAACCCTACACATATACGTATACATATTGTAATAACAACGTTAAGATTCCTTGCATTACAACTTGAAAGATCCTATTTGCTTTTTACTTTATTAAACTTTCTATTCATTTTAGCATACTGTTATTGGGATATTGTATTGAAATGTATTGAACCAAGACAGTTAAAAATTGATTTTGAAAATTAAAACTCAAAACACAATTTAGGAAGCTCTTAGAATTAAAATAGTCAAGTTGGAGAAAAAGATGCAAAAATGTAATTGAAATACATTTTAGGAAACTGTGAACAGTCTTGCACAGCAGAACAATCACTTGTATGACTTTATCCCTTGCACAAAAGCTCAGATTAAAATTACCTTAGGTTCAGTAAAATTGGAAAAATAAATAAATTTCTTGCTTGAACAAAATGGCTGAATTACACATTTGATTTCACTTTTTCTAGAGAATTACAGAGTTACTTGTCTACTACAATTTCTATTTGGGTCTACACAAAGACTTATCCATGGTTAGAAATACTGAAGTCACCTTCAGAACGAGTTTACTAAAGTAAGAGATTCAATTTCAAAGTGATTAAACTAAAGTGTAACTACATCCATCTAAAAAAAAAATGTAGAAAAGATCACCCTGCGCATTTTCCTTAATAGTCTTCAATGACTGAAATGATAAAAAAAAAAAAGGAAATAATATCCTAAGTAACGATTTTTAATCCCATTAGGAGCAAATCTTTGCTTCAATTTTGAACATTCTGATATCAATTTTGAAACACATTACCATCTCTAAAGATATTTCTATGTTTTTAAAATTATGCTAGGACAAAAAATACCATCATCACAGTGTCAACTCTAGTGTTATTATGTTGGTTCCTTCCCTTGGAATATATGAATATTGTAAACTACATTTAAATATTCAGAATTTTGAGTGGCTGCTGTTGTTAGAGATTCACATTCCCCATTCCTCTGTGCTTCCAGAGGCTCCCTATGGAAGTTTACTTAAGGTTCAAGGGATCCCATACCCACATGAGGGCTTTGGCATGGTGACATTGTAATGAAAATGTTTGTGTCTCCCCCAGCTCTTACAGACTCCCCTGGGTTTTCTTGAACAGAGCATGACTCTTGGACTTGTCACAGCAAAGTGCACTGATCTCCTGACAGGGTGGGTGCACTCATTACATTCAGGGTGGTTCTTCTGTTTTATAATGTTGCTAATCTAGATTTAAATTGAACTTGTCATGCTGGAGTGCATGTGTCCTGCTTGTGAATCCCTTCTGTTCTTGTTGCTATAGTGACCAGCAGAAATCCAAGGCATCTTTGGTTTCAATGGGCAGGCCTTTCTGGGCTCCCTTTAAGTAGCAGTTTACTTCACTTGTTACCTTTGAAGGTTCATATAATAAAGAATGTTCATCCCATTTTGAAGGTTCAGGTTTGATTCTCAGAACTTTAAAAGAAAGCCACCATATTTGTGCTGAATTCCAAAGTAATTTCCAGAATTTACAGGTCACAGAAAAGATTATATTCTGAATTTCAAAGTTATTATCATGTTAATAAAGCATTGTGTATTTGCACAACCCCCAGTCTCCATTTGTGTGTGTGTGTGTTTAAAGCAGTAGTTATCCACAGGAAACAGATGTGTACCTCAGAGAACGTTTTGCAAGGTCTGATTTGTGTTTGATTGTCAGAAGAATGAGGACTTCTACAGGCATGTTGTAGGGAGAAGCCAGGGAGGCTGCTAAACATAGTGTAAGGAATAATGAATTATCTGACTCAGTGTTAACAGGGCTGAGCTTGTGAAGTCCCACTTGAGAACAACTGCAGCTCATGGTTATAAATAATATCACACTATGAATCTTTCAGCCTGCCAAGATCACCAGTTTGAGTAAGGCTGGTTTTCTAATGATTAGTGTAAGGAGGATAAGAGAGAGATAAGATGTTTAGATGCCTGGATGTCAATTAATTACTGAAAGAAATGGTTTCCTCATGACAATGTTCAAGTGGTTCTAAATAGTTCTTTCATCCATCCTGTTTTTATTATCTACTCATATGAATATTTCTATATCTCACTTGTCTTTAGCAAAATGAGATATAAGACAGCAAAGAAAACATCACTTTGAGGCATGTGATTGCTTTCTTGGGGTTGACCCTGGATCCCGTGGACCTGGTATGAATGATGATAATGAACACAAAGGATCTGTTGAGCTTGCTAATCCATTTTTCTGGATGTTTTACATTTTGAAAAAAAAAAAAGGAGTATTTCTTCATAGAGTGTCCATGCTTGGATTATTTAACCCTAACATTAGTCATCTTCATATCAATGATAAATACAGAATATATCCAATGCATTATCATAGGGCTATACTCCAAAGAGATATTTCTCAATCAAGCAAGCTTACAGTGAAATGGGAATGCAGTAAACCATTCATGACCCACAGTGACTGATTTCACTGATGTTTCCTCTTTCTGGATTATGTTGCCTCAGGTGTATTCGTGGTGTCAAATACCATACACATTGGTTTATTTGGAGTGAAAATAGCATAATACATATGTGCTTAGAGCCCTTGCTAGGGCATAAAACAAAAGTGAATAGAATAAGCTCATTGGCCTTGGACCTCTTGAATGAAATTGCATATCAATATTAAAGGCCATGTGGTAGGATTCCATATAGAGTAGTATTTTTGTCTCTCTGGTACCCTATTTCCTTGTTTAATTTCAACACTTTGATTAATCTTCAAAAATTTGTCACCCTCAATTCTTCTTAGTTTATGTCCTACAACTCAGATCAGCGCTCTCTAAGCACAACTTGTGAGTGCCAAGATTAGATCTTGATAGAAGTATCTTAGCCAAGTGTAACATGAATTGCTAAATGGTCTTATTAAAAAAAAAAAAAAGCAAGTTTCAAGGCAGCTACCTAGTATGTTAGCAGTCTGAGATGGGGATCTAGAGAGAGCCTACAACCCACCAGGAGAGAAGAAGCCGAAGAGCCAGCTGTCTGCATTGGGGGAATGCACAGAGGTGGCTAATTCTGGCATTTTTGGAGCCTGGCCCTGGGGAGTTTGCTGCAGAGAGGCTGCAACAGAAACTTAGCCAGTGTGTTAGGGTCTCCCACCTCCCAGGCGGGGTGGAGATTCCGGCCAAGTATAGCTCTGGCCTGAGCCTCAAGCAAGTGGCTTTTTCATGAATTCGTGCCACAAATATTGAGTTGCCAGATATAACATGAATTGCTAAATGGTCTTATTAATAAAAAAGAAAGAAAACCCAGAGCCAGATATTGGGGTGAAAGCTGAAAGTTCAGAGAAGCAGAGCAAGCCACAGCCAGCCTCACCTCACCAACTCCTCAGCCAATCCTGTTTCCAGGAATCCTCAGACTGAAAGCCTCTGAGTCCTCACCCCTGAGGGTCTCAGTTGAACTGCTGCTTAGTTCCTGTCTCCTCAGGCCTTATAGACCGTTCTCCACCCAGCCATGTCACTTCCTGGGATTAAAGGGGTGTGTGCTTTCCAAGCAAAGGCATGAGATCCAAAGTGCTGAGATTAAAGGTGTGTGCTACCACTGCTTGATTCTTTTCCCAGTGTAGCCTTGAACTCAGAGATCCATAAGAATCTCTGCCTCCCAAGCGATAGGATTAAGGGTGTGTGCCACCATTGTCCGGCCTCTATGTTTAATCTAGTGGCTGGCTCTATCCTCTGATCCCCAGATAAGTTTATTGAGGTACACAATATATCACCATAGCCATTGATAGTAATAGTTCATTGATTGTGAACTGATAGGTAATTGGATTTATAGCAAGAAGTTACTGTATACCATCACCCATCATGTGTTGCAAACTTAACTAAAAGTTAAAGGAGCATGGAGTGCAAACAAGCTCCCAGTGATGGGGGAAGACCAACTCTGGAACCATCTGATCATTTGAATCCACCAGACCAAAAAGCCGGATAGCTACTCCTGCATGTTTTAATGACTTGCACCAATAAATCTACCTTTGTTTCTGTTTAAGCTCATTTGATATTGTTTTCTGCTACTCATAGCCAAGACTATTGAAAAATGTTTTCAAGGAAAAAAAATCCCAGAAATGTGAAGTAGATGGCAAAGAAGATAGCTCTCGAATCTTAGAAAATGCTGTGCTTACTCTTCTTTTATCCTTTCCATTGAAAATAGATGTTTTCCTCACATAATACACCCCATTACAGTCTCCCCTCCCGTCACTCTGCCCAGTTTCTTCCCCCCTCCCCTCCCAGCCAGATCCACCCCATTCTGTCTTTCCATAAACAAGTGCTTATTCTTTTCATCCTTCCTTTAATATATAAACTTAATTTTAAAAAGATGTTTCAGTCAATTTAGCCAATTGTTTCCAGTCTGACATTTCTTATTTTCTCCTAATGGATGTGTTACATTTTGGAAGATTGACTCTGGTTTCATGGGGAGCTGATTTTCTTTGTTCTTATTATCACAGAATAGCCTTCCAATCAAGGAAGGAACATTTTCTTCCCCTGCTTTCCATTGTGGAGTACAGATGACTGACGCACCAAACATCAACTGTGAGACCAGTCAATCTTGTTGATTCAACAAAAGTTATCACCTGCCATTAAAGTCTCTTCAGTTCCTGAGGCAAACTGGCAGAACACGTGTAATAATCATGCCTGAAAATGTTGAGCAGAGTCAAGATTCTTCACCTTCCTTGTGGAGTAATGATTTGAGAAATAAGAGAGAGGAAGTCGTTCAATCTTAAGCACAACCTTGAATTATAAACAGTATTTAAAAACAAAGATCATTTAAATGCAGAAGGCTTCCTGGATTTATCTGACCTGTGCCCCACTACAGTTATATTGCAAACTGAAATCATTATCAATAGAACTTGGGAAATTTGAGCATTAACTATTCACTAGGATACACTGAGATTTTAATATGTTAGTTATGAGGAAAGATCATGGCTAATAAACGAAAGTTTAGAGCAATTTTTTCTTGAATGCAGATGTTCTTATTATCTTTAAGCCTCTGATCTTCAAAGTTAGCTGCATATTGTAATCACTTGGGATATATTTTTTTAAGGCATAGATAATTTAAATATGCACTATGAGGTATGGCCTTCATCAGTCATATTTAAAAACTTCTCTAAGTTATTTTAAGGTGCAGTTGGGGTATTATTGATGCAAGTTGCTACATGTATGGTGTTCATGTATGCACAATCACTTGGCAACATTGAGATTAGGTTATAATTCATAAGGCCTTCTGTGGAGTCAAGATTCTGTCTTCAAGTGTGAGTACTGTACTGAGAGAGTAGCAGGAATGGAAAACCTCAGTTGGGTTTCTGGAATGAATGTGCACCGGGACATTTCTGAGTGTCTATCCTTTTGCTATCCTGAATTGAGATTAGAATCTCTAGTAACGTAGGAATTGTGGTACTGGATTTTACTGTACTGTAGGTCTGTAGGGTTGTTAATCCTACTAATGGTACCGCTTTTTCTAAGGTTAGGACAAGTGGTTGCTTCTACGCCATATCTCATGGCCTCCTGTTCTGTTCAAATAGATAAGGATTGGGTAAATGTTTAATGTTCAAATAGATAAGGGTTACACAAAGGATTGGGCCTGGCTTCTACACCTCCACTCTCTCATTCAGAACTATCTCTTGTTCTGCTGGCCACCATCTCATTGTGGCATGCCTCTCTCTGCATCTAGATCTTTATTTTAAATTGAAATGAGTTTTGAATAGGTAGATTTTAAAGGTCATATGCCATCTAGGTAATCCATAGCAAGAGCTTCCTCGGTGTGGCTGTGCTTACAGATAATTCAAAAGTATTCTGGTTTCAGGTTTAGAAGTAAAAAAGAACTGTTCCTTTTACCTAGTATCTAGTGTCCTACTGATATTTACAACATCCAAAAACACCATCTTCTTCTGAAGTGAGAGGTGGAGCTATCTTCAACAAAGACCTCAATTTCCCTCTCAAAAAACCTGATGCAAGTTCTGTTTGGCCTACTTAAAGATTAGGCGACAGCAAGTAACAACGTGCACACGATTTTCTTTTCTTGGCAGCATAATCAGCTTCAGGGAATTGGTTTCCTTGGGTGGACATTTTATAAGTTTAGATAGAGTGGTGAGCAGAGCCTTTTGTGGAGCCACCTCGGAAAATAGGAGTTTGCACTAGAGATAAATGGAATGTATCTCTGGTCAAATGCAGCAGTTTAATTGAGAGTAGAAGCTGGGGATAGCAAAGAATCCTTGTGGTAGCTGTGTTAAGAAGAGGGGACAGAGAGATGATTCCACCAATGCAGAGAGGGATTCTTTCGGGCAGGTGGAGATAAGCTATCTGAAGAACATTTAATTCAATGTATTTTTATAAGATTGGAATGAGCAATTGTTTCCCTCCCTCTTCAAAACACCTGCCCCAATTACCTATTTCTCCTGGTTGTATTAGAATACTGAGGTATCTATTTTCTAATTCTAGTATGTAAATTAACCCATGATCATATTATAGTCTGTATTTTGGAGGGACTTTCCCTACATGTGAAGGAGATGTTAATGGCCTCGTTAAGTTGGAAAATAATGCACTTATAGCAGTCCATAAGACACTATGTTTTTCTGCTCAGATCTCATTTGCTACCTTCCCTTCCGTGCCTCACGATTCTTAGAACCTAAATTCACATTAACTTCTGAGTAATGTGTGCTTCAGCTGTTCCTTGTCTCTAGAACAATCTGCCCTGAAATATTTTCATGGCTTGCTTCTCCATCTGCCCTCAGCCTTTGCATAAATACCTTCGTTTCTGCAGCTAGGTTGAAAGTGGTAAAGCTCCTTTGCAGATTGCCAACCCATTTGTCATGTTCTATTTTGCTTTCTTATAACACTTCTCCCAGTATACATCAATATTTATGTATTATTTTTGTCTCCTCCACTCCTCAAACGTAAGATCCATGAAGCGAGAAGTTTGTAACTTTTTTACTAATGAGTCTCCAGAAACTAGAACACAACCATTGGATGAAAAAAAAAGTTAATGTATAATTCCCACCCAAACTTCCAAGTTGTCCATAGGAAATCAGCATATATCAAATTCTTTGTACACAGCTCATAAAGCTGTTTTGGGTTAATGGCTAGTAAATTTAGGAGATTAGAAATGTATTAATTTCTCCCCAGTGATTCTCCCACCTCAGCTCTAATCTCTTTAAAGAGTCTTAGTTTCTGTAAGTCCATTCCAAAGTAATATACTTAAAATAAGAACTCTAAATGTGAGGCCACGGTGGCCTGGCTTTGTGTGGCACTGTTACCTGTGTCTGGCCCTCCTGTCTTTCTGCTTCCACTGACTTCAAACTTTCCCAGAGGTCACAAGAGGTACATGGCCTCCACTGGGGTTGCGATTGCTTCAGATACAGACTCTTACTTTGTTAACTTCAACTTAATCATCATGCCTCTCTTCCAGTTGTTTAACATCCACCGTTTCTTTCCTAAGTTCATAACTTTCGCTTAGAGTAGAAAAGATCAGAGGTTCTGGGGTAAGGAGATGGCTCAGTTGGTAAAACACGTGTCACACAAGCCTAAAGACTTGAACTTGAATTTCTAGAGCCACATAAAGCAGGGTGTGCAATAGCACACCTCTGAACCTAGTGTTCCCGTGGTGACATAGGAGGTGGTGATAGAACTCCTGGGAGCTTACGAGCCAGCTAGCCTGGTATATGCAGTGTCAAAAAAGCAGAGACCTTGTCTCCAACAAGGTGGAAAGTGAGGAATAACACCTAAGTTTGTCATGTGACCTCTATACGCACACTGTGGAATGCACACATGATCTCATTCATTTGTACGAACACAACCCCCCACACAGCTCATAAAACCTACAAACAATCCGAGGTTCAAATTCTGCCTTTGTTGTTTTACAGCTGTATAGCTGGACATGTTAGTTACTTGCTTTCAGCCTCATTCTTTATGTCTATGGCATGGGATCATCATTTCAATTTTTTGTTATGTGTAAGTTGTTCCCTATTTCATGGGCATCATTGACCTCATGGTAAATATTAAATGAGCGATGCATAGGCAGCAGTGGATGTACCTACATGGTTATAGAAAGTTTCTTTCTCTTCTCATTAATTCTTATATTAGCTTTGTTTTTTTAAGCTATTCTCACCTTTTAACTATTCATCTGAAAACATCTTCCTTAATCATCTTAGCAAGCAATCATCATTTTCTCACTAGAAACTTTTTGCCTTGCCTAAGCAGCCTGCAATCTACTGCCACAGAGATAATTAAATGTTTCTCATGTGGAGATTGGCATGCTCATTATAAAACATAAATTTGACCCTAATACCTAACACTTGACATCATGTAGAATAGCATAAACTAATTTTTCTTCATGATAGCCCCTCTGGGACTTAAAAATAGTTTCCCTGTCTACCTAGATTTCATTGATGAGGATAACACCACAATAATAGTGATTGCTAAAAAATAACAGTAACTTCACCATGTTTGTGTCTCTCTCACCAAAATTATTTCTTCATGAAGATATATAGGTGGTACCATTTAAATAAGACATTCAATTGGTTAACAACGTAAGGAATCAGGCTAACCGGGTTTGAATCTGAACTGTCATTTAGTTGTATACTTGAGACTGACTTTTTCTAGGTGTCTGTCTTTGTGTGTAAACTCTATGAATGTTAGTAGAAGATATACTCTTGGGATTGTCCAACAAATAATGCTATGAACATGTTTTGTGTACTTGGAGAAGGGCCTGGTACCTGGTTTTTAAAGCATAAGTCAGTGGGTATTGAGACTCAACCTGTTGGGCCCAGAACTATAGCAAAGTTTTCCTCTTGTGTTCTTGAAACAACACTTTACTTAGAAAGAGTGAAATTTGTTTGGCTCCCTGGTTCATGTTGCCTCACTCTTATTCCATTTGGAGACAACAGTAGAAGAGGTAAGTAGCATGTTCTCTATGAAACATTAGAAATACTAAAATCCAATCAGGCAAAAACAATCAAGCAAACAAACAAACAAACAAACAAAAACAAAGGAAAAAAACAAAAAATAAAAGGAATAGAAAAAATTTTTAAGGAAATGAATTATAAGATGTTAAGTCTTAGTCTAAGACAACCGTATTTTAAAAATTATATAATTAAGTGGAATCATACATATTTATGAACTCATGTACTTCTTAACAGTATTTACTTGTTCGGTGTGAACAAAATGCCAGGTACTGTGTTAGATGAAGTTGTCTCCCTTACACCTCTCATTGTTGTATTCTCAACATTAGTTAAGGACAACAAAGAGTTAAATTCATGTTTATGTAGAGGATTTAAGCTTGATAAATTTGATAGTTGAGGGGGAGCTAGGGGGATGGCTCAGCAGTTAAGAGGACTTGTTCTAGCAGAAAAATCAGGCTTAGTTCCTACATGATAGCTCAGACCCACCTTTTCCAGGGAGTTAAAAGCCCCTTTGTGGCTCTATCAGGAACTAGGCACACATGTGGTATATATACATACATGCAGGAAAAACACTTATTCACATAAAATAAAAATAAATAAATCTTTAAACAAACAAAACAAAACCATTTGAAAACTTGATGATGAATAAAATAGGATATGATTTTGTTTTACTTAGATTGCAATCTGAAATTGTATAATACAATAATATTGATGAAGTTTACCTGTATGTTTTTAAATGAAATAATGACGACCTCCATTTTTAAAAATCCTCAGAATTTCAAATTATCTATGATGATAATTTGTGGTAATTTGTGTTGTGTTATGGTAAAGCTAGGGCTCTCAGAGAACACCATTGCAAACTGAGAAGCAGAAAACCCAATCAACTTTTGTTAGTTTTCTTAGGAGAATGTAAGCTTTAGATTGTGCAAGAACCTGTAAATGCATCATCTTCATAACACCAGGCACTCTCAATGCAATCGCAGTGCCATTACCACCTAACAGTTCTTAAAATATAGAATATATGTCAGTGAAAAAAAATGCCTTGCAGAGTATTGATGAGACATCAAAGAATGATTGAGAATGAAGACTCGAAGTCACAGCAATTGATGGCAAAGCAAAATAGCAATAATGTCAGCCATGTAGCAGCAAGAACTTGCCAACATGTCTTAGAGCAGCCAAATTGACAAGACCGATGGCATTGTGGAGAAATTCAGTAAAGAGAAATAAATCCTCAGATATATCCTCCCACTCCTACTAAGCTAGAACCACAGAAGGAGGTTAGAGACATGACTGCAGCTTACAAACGCTGGGTGAGATACTGGGGGTGGGGGGGGGCGTATTTCTCTGTTTAACTGAGTAGGTTGAAAGAAAACACACAGCTGGAAAAATATGGCAGAAGGAATACATGAAGACACATTAAGATATAAATTAGGTACAACCAATTATGAAACAGTAAAAGAAGCTTGACATAAGACCACAATTTCCACCCAGCGATTTCTTTTTTTGTAAGTGTGATTTTTTTTTTATTGAAAAGACATTCTTTTCTCATACAATACATCCTGACCACAGTTTCCCCTCCCTCCTGTCCTTCCAACTCCCTCCCACCCCACCTGCCCTGTGCCTCAGGTCCATTCCCCCTTCAGATTCCAGTTTCCTTTCAGAAAAGTACAGGCTTCCAAGAGACAAGAGACAAACATGACAAAACAAAATATGGTAAGACAAGGCAAAAGCCCTCATGCAGTCTGGACAAGGCAACTCAATAGAAGGAAAAGAGTCCCAAGAACAGGCAAAAGAGTCAGAAACACACCCACTCCCACTGTTAGAAGTCCCACAAAACACCAAGCTGAACAGCCATAACATATAGGCACAGTGCTTGATGCAGACCCATGCAGGCCCCATGCTTGCAGCTTCAGTCTCTGTGAGCCCATGCAAGCTCTGATTAGTGATTCCATGGGCAGTGCTCTTCTGGTGCCCTACATCCCCCCTGACTCCTATAGTCTTTCTTTCCCCTCTTCCTAGCTCTGAAGACCTGAAGACCCAGTGGAGACCTCCAATTTAGACGCTCTCTCCCCATGTCTTAGTTAGGATTTCTATTGCTGTTAAGAGACACCATAACCATGGCAACTCTTATACAAGAAAACATTTAATTGGGGCTGTTATAAGTTTCAGAGGTTTAGTCCATTATCATCATGGCGAGAAGCATGGCAGCATGAGGCAGACATGGTGCTGAGGAAGGAGCTGAGAGTTCTATATCTTGATCCACAGGCAGCAGAAGCAGACTGTGTTCCCTGCACTGGGTGTCATTTGAGCATATGAGATTTCAAAGCCCATCCCCCCAGTGACACCTTCTTCCAACAAGGCCACACCTATTCCAACAAAGCTGCACCTCCTAATAGTGCCACTCCGTGTGGGCCAAGCATTCAAACGCATCAGTCTATGGGGGCCATTCCTATTCAAACCACCACACCCCATAACCTCTGGCTGTGGATCTCTGCATGCGCTCCCACCTGCTGTCTGAGAAATCCTCTCCAATGACAACTAGACTAGACACCAATCTATGAGTAGGGCAGAAAGAATGTCATTAGGAACATTAAGAATCATTTCATTGATTGTTGTTTTGTCAGTCATGTTTGGTTTTACCCTAAGTCTCTGGGCTATCTACCGCCTTGTTTCTGGTCATCTAGGCAGTGTTAGGTGTGCTTTCCCTCTTGTGGCATGGGCTTCAAATTAGACAAGTCATTGGTGGGCCACTCCCACTAGTTTTGCCCCAGCACATCTTGCAGGCAGGACAGTTAGTAGGTCAAGGGTATTGTGGCTGGGTGGGTGTCCAGTTTTCTCTTTCCATAGCCTGCAGAGTACCTTCCTCCACCAAAAAGTCTAGACTGTAGGGGTGAAGGCTCCATGCACGCACCAGCTCAGCCTCTCTATGTTCAATGAGCTGTGCGGATGTTGTCCTCTGCAATGGGGCCCCAACTGTCAATTTTCAGAGCATGACCCTCTGTCCTGGCAGATTACCCTGGGTTGTTTAGGGATCTCCAAAGAACCTCTTGGGCCAACAACTCAACCAAATGCAACCCAGTCCCATCACTGAAACCCTTGCTTGGGTACATAAGATGGCCAGTTCAGACTTTATATCCTCCATTACTAGGAGTCCTCACTAGGGTCACCCTTATAAATTCCTGGAAGTTTCTACTGCACTAGGTTTCTATGGTGACCCCCAAATACCCCCTAATTCCAGCTGTTTCTCTCTGCACTCTCTCCCTCCATCTCCCCCAATCTGATCCCTCCCACTCCCATCCTCACCATCCCCTATTCCACCTGTAACACCTATGCTATAAGATTTCAAAAGAGAGGAAAACTCTTCCATTATAAACTGGTAAGGAGTTAAAGAGAGGAAATCCATCCTGAGCAGAAAATTTTATTTTTATGATAGAAATGTTGCATACTCTCCGATAGAAGTCTTAGGGCTAGCCTTCTCTGCCCTGAGTATAAAAAAATGTGCAGTAAACCTGAATTGCAAGTTCAATTCTTGTAGCATGTGAGGCAGATGTTCAGTGGTACAGTTCAAACAACATAAAGTGTCTTGGTGGAAAGGGTTCTCTATTTTTGTTTGTTTGCTTTAATATTAACTCAATATGAATATATGGATAGAATACATACACCAAAGATTTACATATTAGTTGATATATAAATATAAGAAATCTATGCAGACCTTCCCACTGTCTAATAACAGAAAGTACATGGGCTCAGGAGACAAATTTCATGGGTGGGTGGGCAGGCTATGACATAAGGACAATTGCAGTACTACTTTATAAAGCTTCAAATTTGCATTAGTACATGCCCATAGCTGAGGAAAATACCTGGCAAAGAATAAGCACCCAATAACTATTACTTGTATTTGAAAGCAACATAACACTAGCTCAAAAATATTACCAGTCTTACCTCTTAGTGTCTGCCTAAAGACAGTTGACAAGCAGCATAAAGTAGGTATGCATGTGGATAGGACCGATTACTAAACAAAACAAACTATTTGGGATGATAAACTGCTAAAATTGGTCCTACTTCTCAAGTTTGTGCCTATGCACCCTTAGACTCTTTTTAACATCCCAGAGTCTCAATGAAGTGACATGAAAGATGAAGAGAGAACATTTAAAAAGCAGGTAGAAAGAGTTGTGCCCTGTTGGGAAACGTTACAAGGTATCTAAAAGTTGAAGTGTAAAAAGGGATTGTTCTATCCTCAGTAAAAACACCCAAAAGGATAAAATGCAATCAGTGTAGTAGAAACATTTTTGTTTATTTATTTATATGTTTATTCATTTCATCATACCCGGTTATATTTTCATGCAAGTATATAGTGTACTATAAACCAGTCCTTGAGATTCACTACCCTCCCCTTTTCTCCCATCTCTTCTCCTGCTAGACTGCTTTTGTCCATAGACAGCTTTTCTTCTACAGTCATGCCACCAGTACATGAATTTATGCATCTATATAAAAACCTAAGACCAACATAGGAAATAAATATTTGTTTTTCTTATATTTGTTTAATTCTCTTAGTGTGATTTCCATCAGTAGCATCCACTTCCAGCAGATGACACAGCTGTGTTTTTCTTCACAAGTGAAAAAAAGTCCATTGTGCCGAGATACCACATTTTCTTCCTTCTTTTTTTCTTTTTATTTTTTGTTCGTTTTTTTTTTTTTCTTGTTTGTTTGGTTGTTTCATTTTGGGTTTTTGGTTTTTCTTTCTTTCTTTCTTTCTTTTTTTTTTTTTTTTTTTTTGGTTTTTCGAGGATTTCTCTGTGTAGCTTTGGTGCCTGTCCTAGATCTCGTCCTGTAGATCAGGATGGCCTTGAACTCACAGAGATCCGCCTGGCTCTGCCTCCCGAATGCTGGGATTAAAGGTGTGCACCACCACCACCCAGCTGTTTTTTTTGTTTGTTTGTTTGTTTTTTTGTTTTTTGTTTTTTGTTTTTCAAGACAGTTTCTCTGTTTAACAGTCCTGGCTGTCCTGGAACTCATTTTGTAGATCAGGCTGGCCTCAAACTCACTGAGATCTGCCTGCCTCTACCTCCTAATTACTGGAATTAAAATCATACACCACCACTACCTGGAAGAGACTGCATTTTCTTATCTGCTCTTCTGTGATAGGCATCTATTGACAGGTGTTGTTATAATCCAAAAAGTAGTCAGTGTAAATGAGTGTGTACCTTGCTATAGGCAACCAGACCTACCCTGGCTTCCTCATCAGAACCTGCATGCTACCTCTCATATGATCTGTGAAAATAATATGAGGACTGAAAGAAAATACTTGCAGGTCAGAGAAGGTCTTGCCGATGTTGGTGTTCCTGCTTCCTTTAGTAAGTAGGAATTAATTCCCATCCTCATTCTCTCTGTGGGGCCTCACATTTCCCTCTTTCCTCTCCAACATAGGGTATTTACTTTCAACCTACAGATTGCATTCCTTCCAAAACACCCTGTCTTCTCAGACCAACTTCCCCATAGCCACAAGAGAAAGAATTTGATTAAACCTCTTATGGGGCTATTTGACTAATAGGGGAGATCTTTGTCAAAGCCATCTGGTAGTAAGTAAATCATTCAGTGCATAATGGTATCCATCCTACTTTCTGGGTGAAGAACGCAGTTTGGAGACCCAGTTATTTCCACTTTACAATAGCAAGGACCCTAGATAAACAGATGACAACTGTGTTTTTCCTATTTCTACTCATTTTGAGGTTGTTAATTTTCCTTCTTTCCCAGCTCCACCTAACTAAGGAATAGCTATTTTTAACAGTATAAGATCATTGCTGGCAATGATTCTCTTAGTCTAACTGATTCAAATCTCAGTAAGGACTTTTAAATTTTTGTTTGGGAGTTGTTAATAAATAAGCAGGTTTTACCTGCTTAGTTACTTGGATTTGGGATATCAGAAATTTTCCTAGATTGCTAGGTGTGGCTATGGTAACATACCTCTACCAAAAGCAACTTAAAGAATACGGTATTTATTTTAGCTTATGCTTCCAAAGGGACAGAATCCATAGTAGTGGGGAAGGCATGGTATGGTGGCAGGAGGAGGAAGCTGGAGGATCACATTTTCTTCTACACAGGACAGAGAGAGAGAAGGAGAATCTGTAGGGGGTAATGCACAGGAAGTTTGATAAGCTATAAACCCTCACAGCCCACCTGTAGTAATGCTTTTCCTCAGCAAGCCCCCTCCCCCTTCCTAAAGGTTCCCACAGCCTCCCTAAGCTCCTGACAACTGGGGACAAAGTGTTCAAGTACATGAGACAATGGGAGACATTTCTCATTCACATCACTGTTGAGACTGGACCCAGAGGCTCATGCATGCAAGGCAAAAGTGCTCTATCAGTGAGCTCTGTTCAGCCCAGACTTCTTCCCTTTAAAGGTCTGAAGCTGTTATTGGCTCTTTGGGGTTAGCTATTTTTGAATTTTCTAAAAAATTAAAATTGTAAAATTTCAAGTTTGATATCTGAAATATATCAAGACAACTAGTAGAGAGATCAGTCTGCCTGTACTCACCTGTATGTCAAGACCAATATGTTAGACATGAAATTAAAAAAATTATTGACAATCAGCTAAAAATTATGTTCATGTCATAGTACAGGGTTACTTCTGTCACTCAATTCTTTTCTTAAAATCTTTAAACAAGAAAAAAAAAACCTTAGTTTTAAAACCTAAATCTTACTTTAAAAGTCCATAAACACATGCACTATAACCACTTATAGAGCATTATTAACTTATTTATTTGAACTTAATAGAAGAGTATTTTTGTTCCAACACTTGTTCGAACTTAAAAATGACAATAAAATGTGCCAGCAAAAAGAATGATTTCTCTCTCCCCCTCTCAACTACTCATCCTCATTTTCAAACATGAGATACAAGTCATCAATTTCATTGTGACTTAGCAATTTATTTACACAGTTTTACTGCTGTGGACGCAACATAGCTGAGTCTTGAGCTTGATGAAATATTGTTATCCACATAATTCATTTTCTGCTGCTTCAACAAGGTGTTTGGATTTGTAGGGGCTCCCATTTGAGGTTGAAATTGAATTGAAAATTCATGCGAAGGCTGTACAGACGAGGCAAGTCTATCAGAAAAGCGTCCATTAAATTTATTCTCTGGTGTCTGGCAGCAAAATGTGCTCCTGAGGCCTTGAAAATAGCTCTCATTATCATATCGATTGGAGCCAACAAATATAACTCAAATCTAAGGTGAGTGTAAGTTTATTCCTAGATATTTATAGTGAATTTCTAATATTTATTTTATATATAGCTCACTTTGAGTTTAGTGTAAGGTATTAATGATTACAGTACAGTTTATAATTTCTTTTTAGACAGTCCTCACTTATTAAAGATGCTATTGATTGAGATGAAATTAGCAATACCCCATTAATTTGTAGTTCATCTTTTAGTACCAGCCATAAAATAAAGCAAAGGCCATATTCATTATAAATTACTCTGTAAGTAGATCCTGTGTGCTATGTAGAAACAGGATAGTACAGATGTTTCCTGGACAGATACCAAGTCACAATAGGAAAATAATAAACCAAAAGATGATGTTTCTTCCCCAATATAGTTTCTTTTATTTGGAGAAATGGGAAGCAATTTGCTAAGTTATGGGGTAAATATACTTATACTCTGTGATGGCCCAATGTCAAGTTTTTCAGAAAATATTTAGAGCTAGGGAAGTATTTGAATGTTACACATATATACATAGTATTGTTATTATACTCCAGACAATATGATTAAATGCTAGAAGAACCGGGGGGGAGAAGCTACCTTCCACCCATGACTGTGCAGTAAAGACACCATTGACCAGGCTGTGGAATTTCTCACACTTTGTGGTAAATGTTGCTTATTTCAACTACCACTTCCAGGAGTCTCCTATATAAACATACGGCAGAATAATCACACACACACACACAAAAGGGGAGAGAGAGAGAGAGAGAGAGAGAGAGAGAGAGAGAGAGAGAGAGAGAGAGCATTAAAT